>OZ022590.1:18096613-18106613 GCA_963669155.1 Arbacia lixula | reverse complement strand
CGCCGTGACGGCGGTTACCACGGTGGAATCCCAAGCATCGCATCTGCCTGACTTCTTCAAGAATCTGGAGGCGACAACACCACCGTCCACTTCAGCCGAAACGAGCCAAAGGCCACTAGTACATTTCAATAACTCCAAGTCTAAGCTGAAATTCTCTCCACATGGCCCGCGACTAAATCACCCAGCTAATCAAACATTGCCTGCATGCCACGCATACTCGGTTGTCAATTTCATCTTTCGTATACCGGTATCTACATTGCTCCCACCCTGCTCCCAATAGAATTGCCCTGCTGCGATTGTACATTAGTGGCATTCACACGCACCAAAAGTAGCGAGAGTTTGACATCGGTCAGAATCGTACCAATTTTTTTTAGTGTGAACCCCATTAATGAGATCTCGACTGTTGTTGAAATTCCACAACATGCATATTAAAGACAGGATAGCCCTGAAGGGACATTCACAAACACCAAAATTAGCAAGATTTTGACATCAGTCAGAGCCTTTCTATATTTTTGTTTGTGAACACATTAGTGAGATCAAGGTCAAAGTCGCACTATATTACAGACTGGGTAGTCCTTTTACAAAAGTTATGAAACTCATTGTGGATGACTAGTATACCTTACTCTAGCTGATATCAAATCTCACATTCGCAACTTCACAAACATTTTCAAGAAAAATGAAAATCTTAATGTTTGAAATGCCACGTTTCATAGTCTACAGCCACATACTGTACTGAAGCGGCCAAAGGCGCAGTGCTCGCATTACGGCGGACACTCACTGACCCTCAGTGACCAACTGTGCAGACAGTTCGGAGGGGAGGATCACGCTATGTGCTGATTGCAGTCTTGGTCTCTAGCCTACATGAACTGCTCAAAATCTTCAAATCAATACAATTTCACTCAAAGTTAGTTTTTAGTTCTAAAATTGTGAGCGGAGTTCTTAGGCAGTATTATGATTCATTTTCTGTGGTATTTAAACAATTTCATTTGTGAGACCTGCAATACCTGTCTTTAAAGATTGTCCGTCCCTGTTGCAAGCTTAAAATTTGAAATCGTCTCTCACGATCGTAAATTGAAGAAAGTGTGATTCAAGACCTTTTCTAAGAATATAGCATGTTGAAGCTTTCTGTATATTTAAAAATTTCAGCCGTTAAATTTCAAACCGACTTTTTTCGTACTTCGAAAAAAGTATTAGTCTTTGTTACAGTCTCTATGTGGTTATTATGCATTTGTGAAATCCTAATTTTATGAGTAATTACCAAACTTTGGAGATGATTCCTTCTATAGAATATTTTTTTTCATAATGCGTTTTATAATTTAATAAACAGATTAATCAATAAAGCAGATATTTTCAACACAAACTGCTAAGAGCCTGAGGTAAAGACTATTAATCAGACGTTGTATGTGCATTATTTGAATTTTACACTACGTATCAGTTTCAAATTATGAATACACAGCTTGCTAACACTTCTCTATATGTTTTGCCAATGTTTCGATGGTTTTGGGGTGATCTGAAAAAGGGACGGGCTGTCTTTAAGTGTAATTCAGGTCAGTAGCCAAGATGCCATATCATCCACAAAAATATCCGTGTGCAACAAATACTGGCTAATACAGGAAGTTAATTATAAGCATTTGACATTAATCAAGACATGATTATAGAGGTGTAAGGTGACATCTGTGGACAGAATGAGGTCACATGCCAGCCTACATTATGACCATGCCCATGGGCCATGCATTTAGGAATGTAAATATTTGTATCGCACCAAGTTATCAGTTATACACACAAGCAATGAACTTTGAAGAAGAAACAGTTGAAGTTAGAGTCCTCAGTATTATGCCGCAGTGCAAATAGTACATCATTTAGCTCCCCCCCCCCCCCTCCCGGTTCACACAAGCAATGAACTTTCAAGAAGAAACAGTTGAAGTTAGAGTCCTCAGTATTATGCCGCAGTGCAAATAGTACATCATTTAGCCCCCCCCCCCCCCCCCTCCCGGTTCACACAAGCAATGAACTTTCAAGAAGAAACAGTTGAAGTTAGAGTCCTCAGTATTATGCCACAGTGCAAATAGTACATTATTTAGCTCCCCCCCCCCCCCCCCCCTCCCGGTTGAAAAACTGACAATTTTTCCCTTTTATAGGTTTTCCCGCCCAATTTCGTAAACTCAGCAGCCGAATTAACTATAGGTTCATTCAATTTAGAACGAAATTGAATGACGGTGTAGATCATCATTCAAAAAGCAAAATTTGTCGTTCAATTTAATTTTAGGAGCATGCAATTTCATACTTTTGTCATACAAAAATGTAGAACGGGCTTTCAATTCCAAAAACGTGCAAGGAGCATTCAAATTCGCGCCGGACAGTCTGCAGTAAGAATTCGGTTATTCAATTTAGTGAACAGGCATACATTTTTAACATTTGTGCAGTGGTTTTCATCTTACGCTAATTTGTCAATTTGTGTATTTCTGTTAGAATAATTATATGCACAGTTTCGCATGAAGAAAGGTGATGTGATTCATTAGCTTGTAGCTCTCAATACACCGATAACAGTCGTCAGAGAAGGTGGGCTATTTCTGACTTTTCCTATAAGTTCAACCACAAGCTACATACAGGGCCTGCACCATCCTGAGAGAGGTTGCAGTGCAGTGCATCGACATCATAACCCCTGCAAATGCACCCAGTAGTACAAAAATTCTCAAACATATATGCCTAGATGCCTGAATCGCCAAGAAATCGACGGATGAAGCAGTGCACAACATTTACCATGATGAAAACAAGAGAGTATATGAAGAGTGATGAAAAAGATGAAAATGTAATAAAGCAGATAAAAAAGACAATACATCTACTCTTAAAGATCAAATGAAACAATGATATCCATCATATAAACCCCCGAAAATAAACTGTATGAAGCAACTTATATAAAATGAAATACAAAGAATATCAAAAGAAAAATATGAATGATCATGAAATAAAAACTATGAAATTAGAGATGAAACACATCTAAAGAAAAAGAAAAAGGAATGAAATAATATTCAAGAGAAAAATAATAACATATGATGTGAAATTACAGAAAAGGATCGACGTCCCCCCCCCCCCCCCCAAAAAAAAAAAAAAAGCCTCACGGGTCCAAAAAGAAAGGATGTGATTTTTTTTTTAATTGAATGACCAAAATGCGAAAGAGGTTGCCCATAGGCGAAAATGAATACGCAATTCGGCGATAATTCCCCTTCTAGTAAAACTTGGTGAAATTGAATGACAAATTACGAATTTCGAAATTGAATGTAAAAAATAGAAAATTGAGTGAAACAAAAATGAATTTGAATGAAAAAAGTTTGAAATTGAAGCGCGGGAGTGACAAGTGGGCCAAAATTTCCCGAACATGAATGCATGTTGATGAAATTGATTGCTGTTTTGACGAATTCGGCCGGGAAAACCTATAATATAAATATGGTTAAATGCAGTACATTTTCAGTGTTTTCAGTTTATTTTTCAGATGTTTCATGACATCTGGTTTTTACAAAAGCCCCCATTTAAATAAACATTTTCAGATTTTCCTTGGTATGCCAGGTTACATAACAACTAGAGAAATTTGACAGTGCGCAGTTGACTGGTATGCCTCTGCCCTCCTGCCAAGACACTAAAGTATTGCAAAAATAATGTCTGCAGAACTTGCTATTAGGCTTTGACACAGCCTGTCATATGCCATTATTAGGTGGTCTGTCGCCAACGACAGATCACCTCTTAATTTCGTTAGAATTTTCTTTATCTTCTTCTTCTTCTTCTTCTTCTTCTTCATTTTTATTCTTTCAACCCCACTTTTTTGTGCCGCGCATAACTCATAATTGCCTACATCATTTTTATTGAAACTTTTATTACTTCTTGGTATTAATGTAATCTTTTAGGAATAAGCTTTTCAAGGTCATCACATGATCATGACGTCATCAACGAGCAATTTATTGAAAAACTATTACTTCATCCTACTCTAGAATGGATAGTTGGATCAAAATGAAATTTGACATGAATTGATTTAACAAGTAGGCAATTGATTTCATTACAAAAAAACGCGCGCGTACGCGTACGTTAATGCATTTACAAGCGTGCAAAATTTAAAAATGCTCCAAATCAGCTAAAACTTTTTTTGCATATGTTCTAGGCCATTTCGAGCATTTCAAAAATTTACGCGCGTGTGCGCGCGTTCGCGCGTTTTTCCATGCGTAACGCAAACGCAGGGTCAAAATTCTGTTTTTTTACTGGTTTCATGTTTCTGACACTCCATAGTTCACATCCTGCAAGAACAAGGTCATGCGGGTGCATCAAAGTTGAAAGTCTGCGCGTGCGTCAATACGTTTTTGTGTGCAAATATTGTAAAAAACATGACTACCTTCAATCGGCCATAGCTCTTCAGAATGGCTGGTGACCCCCAATTTTTTTCAATATCCCAAAAGAGTGGGAAATGTAGATGTGATTTCATGTCCAATCTAGCCCTTAAATCGAAAAGATGATTTTGCATGTATGACGTCATGAACTTTTTTACCCGCTTTTTTGTATCTCAGTAATCCATGGTCAATTTTCTCCCAAATTTCAGTATGTTGCAGCTGAGACCTCGCTCCATAGTAGGAGTTGCCTTCATTTTTCATTTTGATGACGTCTTCACGGTGTAAATTTCATTATACGCATGAATGTCAAAATCGCACTTCCGTGTTATGTCAATGGAAGGGGTATTTATGAAATGACATGACGAGCTTCTAGGGGCTGTATCTCACTAATATGTCAAGCTTTCACTCTGAAATTTCAGTATGTTGTAGCTGAGTCTACTAGCTTTCGGGATGGTTGCCTCCGTTTTTTAATCAGATGTCGGGATCATGCCGAAATTTCCATTGAAACTTGAAATTGTGGTATCAAAATCGAAACGAGATAAACACGTAAGCTTTCGTAGAATAACGCCATCTACAGTTTAAAGCATTATAGTTATAATAAAAACACTGACAGAATCTATAATGAAAATTTCACAGTATCTTTGTTTCATAGACTTGTACAAAATGATTTGATTTTAACGTGAACAGTCAGTCGTGACGTCATCTAGGTGGCATTTTGTGTTTTTGCCATGAAAAGATGTTATCAACGATGGTGCAAATCATTTTCATGGTATTTTCTGGAGTGGGTAGGGTCATTACTTCATTCCTTTTGCAAAGTGGTTTTTGCCTCCTTCTCCTATTCTTTACTTTACTTTGTCCTTCTCTTTAATAGTCTCTTCACCATTTTTTTATTCTGACGAACTTTTTTTTTATAAGTGACTATTATTAACATGTTGTTAGCACATTAAACGTGACCATTTCAGACAAATCTCTGACATGTTAGTATGTTGCAGGTGCGCTTTGACCTTTCTTCATCGTTGCCCCTGAATTTTAATGACTAGATAATATCACCGTACATCTGTCAGAACTTAGCATGAATTTGCATTGACAGACCACCTCATACTTGTACACAAGTATTTCTCGTTGAAGTTTATTTGGTAAATTTATCTTTTTTTTTTTAACACTTATTTGATTAAGCTGTCTAAACCATAGCAACTAACTTGAATTTACCAGGATTGTCAAAATACGCTGATTCATTATTGGACCTTTTTTTAAGTGTCCGCGCTAAATCCAGTGCATTTTTTTGCTTAAATATAAAAAAAATGTGCTAAATTTGGTCTAAATTACAAACTCCCCTGTGAATTTGGGCCATTGAGTTTAAACGCCGCATGATTAAGTCTGCTCATGTCATGACTAAAAAAGAAGCCCCCCCAAATTTCTTTTTCCCTTTTTCTTTTTCTTTATCTAACAACCGCTAATACACACAAAATTACAAGAAGTAACGTTCAAGAATTCCTTAGCAGTATGCCGGCTTAGATTGACACTGCTGAAATCAAATTGAAACAGAAAGGTTCATCATATTACGCTTACAAAGGAGCCCCCCACCCCCCACCCCCTGCAATTTAGTTTCCCCTGCAAACAATCAACTACCTAGCAATGCTCAATGCTCCCCCCTCCCCCACCCCACCCCTAACCCCCATTCCCCACTGCTCTCCCTTCTCCTCCTCCAATGTCAGGAATCTATGTCATTTCCACGAACGGCAGCAACAAACACAAACGCGGCTCATCAATGTTGGTTGTGTTTGTCATGTGAAGTACACCAAAATAAACCACACACATTCCACAGGGTTCCACGACTAGCATGGGGCATTCCATTCCAATCGGTGCACCCCATACGTCTGTCTGTCCGTCCGTCCGTCCGTCGGTCCACCCACAATGGAATGGTTACCGGTACATACTTTGTGGGGTGCGGCCCACTCCCTGTGTATCCATGCGCCTACTGTAGTATGAAGGAATATACATCTACCCATGGATGTCTGTCCAAAGTGCATAGAATCTGAATCATGAGACTACAACAAGCTCTGTGCTGTAGCAGGGCAGTCCCATAGTGTAAAGCATAGTCTGAATCATGAGACTACACTAGGCCCTGTGCTGTAGACCCTGTGTTGGGGCTATACCAAAGTGCATAAAGTACAGTCTGAATCATGAGACTACACTAGGCCCTGTGCTGTAGACCCTGTGCTGGGCCTGGGGCTAAACCAAAGTGCATAAAGTACAGTTTGAATACTGAGACTACACTAGGCCCTGTGCTGTAGGCCCTGTGTTGGGGCTATACCAAAGTGCATAAAGTACAGTCTGAATCATGAGACAACACTAGGCCCTGGCCCTGTGCTGTAGGCCCTGTGTTGGGGATATACCAAAGTGCATAAAGTACAGTCTGAATCATGAGACTACACTAGGCCCTGTGCTGTGAGCCCTGTGCTGGGGCTATACCAAAGTGCATAAAGTATAGTCTGAATCATGAGACTACACTAGGCCCTGTGCTGTAGGCCCTGTGCTGGGGCTATACCAAAGTGCATAAAGTACAGTCTGAATCATGAGACTACACTAGGCCCTGTGCTGTAGGCCCTGTGTTGGGGATATACCAAAGTGCATAAAGTACAGTCTGAATCATGAGACTACACTAGGCCCTGTGCTGTGAGCCCTGTGCTGGGGCTATACCAAAGTGCATAAAGTACAGTCTGAATCATGAGACTACACTAGGCCCTGTGCTGTGAGCCCTGTGCTGGGCCTGGGGCTAAACCAAAGTGCATAAAGTACAGTTTGAATAATGAGACTACACTAGGCCCTGTGCTGTAGGCCCTGTGCTGGGGCTATACCAAATTGCATAAAGTACAGTTTGAATAATGAGACTACACTAGGCCCTGTGCTGTAGGCCCTGTGCTGGGGCTATACCAAATTGCATAAAGTACAGTTTGAATAATGAGACTACACTAGGCCCTGTGCTGTAGGCCCTGTGCTGGGGCTATACCAAATTGCATAAAGTACAGTCTGAATCATGAGACTACACTAGGCCCTGAGCTGTTGGCCCTATGCTGTGACTCACTGTAGTGGGGCTATACCACGGTGCATAAAGTACAGTCTGAATCATGAGACTGCATGTGCATACAGTGGTTAGTAGTCTAGCCTTCACTCCAGATACTATTATATTTCAAATGTTGTCAATTATTTGCTGTCTATAATCATTTTATGGACAAACTCAATATACCATTGAGTGATTCCAAGGACAAAATCACTTACATTGCAAAATAAGGATTCATGATGTTTATTTGGCGTGTTGTAAAGGTAGTCTATGTTTTTGTATGTTTTGTGTTAAACCTCTGTGCTGGCCTTACATCAAACTTTTCTACAGTGTAACCCTAGCAGCTACTTGCTTCTGTTCACATTCAACCCTGCTCTTCAACTTGTACATTTCTGCCCCTTCAGACACCAGCTAACAAACAACATTCTTCACCACAGCCCGGACTCCATACTTTTGGACATTTCTATTAAATTTAAACTAAAAAAAAATTAACTCTTGTAATCCCAAGACTGGTCACTCTTTCATTCTTCTTTTCTCTCCATCCATTTTATAAATGATGAACTTGAGAATGATTAGTCTACTGCAGCCAAACCTATTTATTCAATATTGTAGATTGAATCAAAATACCCTACAGCCTGGAAGCCAGGCTATCTTGACCAGAGATGGACAGGCCTCAGGGGCAAGCTGAACTAGGTTTATGGGGTCAACTAAGGTCATCCTCCCAAGAATTCATTTCCCACACTCGCTTGTAGAGTAGAATGTTGCCCTACTCCTTCCTACCGCACTGTGCGGTGACTGGAGGTTATAGCATGAACTTAATAGCGCATGTTAAAGATAGCATGTCTCTTTTACAAAAGTGATGGAACTCGGCATGGGTCAGCAGTATGCCCTATCAACATTACATGTACTAAATCTCACAGTCATGGCTTCATAAACCCACACAGCAGCTCAAAGGAATTGGCATAGGGAAAGGGAAAGGGAAGAAAGGGAAGGAGCCGCAGTTTTAAACCACTTTATATTTTGTCCAGTTCAGCAGGAAACATGGTGCTCAAGCCTAAAAAGCATCATGTTTCATGCTGAACTGGCCAAAATATACCGCAGTTTAAAAGTGCAGCTCCTTCCCTTTCCCTTTCCCCATGCCCATTCCTTTGAGCTGTAGTGTACATGTACATATAAAAGGCTTCAATACAAAGTCACAGACTCACAGTACTTTTTATTTAATGTATTTCCTCTATTAGAGAAGACATGAATTTCACAGTGTCATGGGCAGCCAAGGGCATAAGGTGCTGCAACATGTAAAATATTTCATATCATAGCTTTCTCATGACAATAGCCTGTCTTGCAGGCTGTTAGACATTTCTCATCCCAACTTAAAAATAGAGCAGAGCTTTCTACTAGTCACTCTCACTAGTCATTCTCCTCCTTTCTCAGAATGACTTACACGTGTGGGAGAATAGTCTACTGCAGCCAGACCTGTTTATTGAATATTGTAGTTTGGATTGAAAATAACCAATAGCCTGGTGAATAGGCTATCATGACCAGAGTGCTTGTGCAGGACTGGTATCTAGGGTGGGTGAGTTGGGGGGGGGGGGGGGGGGTAGGGAGGGTGAGACCCAAAGAATGTCAACAATGTCTCATAAAACTCCAAAGGGCCTTTCTCCTCCTGGCTGGGCCGGTCTGGGAATGATCCAAACCGGGAGGAGATAACAAAAAGCCTGCCCTGAAATTCCGGGCATGCTCTGAGCTGACTAGATGCAGGAATACTGATCGCGTTCATATGGGCGGCAACCTGCCCAGTACTGTGAATAAACCTGCTGCACCATGCTCACTATATGGTCACATGCTTGCAATGATATCCCAAAGGATATGAATTAAATTTGAGAATAAAAAAGCATGAAAAGTAGATGGTAAAGAAAGGTGTCCCTTTGGCAGGCAGAGTCATGAACCTCGGCAGGAATCAGCAGTTTAACCAACGATAATGTCTGTCAAATCTCACAATCATAGCCTCACAAAGCTTTCAGGAAAAGAGAAAAATATTTGTCAGTATTCATGGTTATGTTGGAACCCTCGCAGCCGTAGCCTACATTCATAATGGAAGTGCGAGATGCACTTTATACTACATACTCTTGTACGTGTGTTGTACACAACATACGTGTGAAAGAATTTGTTCAAAGATGGTCAACACATTTTATTTTTTCGAAATGTCAACTTTGGTACACTTTAGGGGGTTACCGGTACCCCAAAAATTGAATTTCAGGTTTGCGCCCATTATGTCTCCATATCTTTTGAAGGCACAGACCTCGTCTGGTCAGCACAGACTCCAATTTTACACTTAAATTGAAATAAACTATGGCTGGAATGAAGACTAGTCCATTTCCACAGTCTGTGTTAAAGTCTATTGTAGTCTCATGATTCAGACTGCTTTATGCCCTGGTCATGGAATGGACAGGGGAAGGACCCTGCAACAAACACAAACATCGTCCATTGGGCTACAAATCAATTCTGATTAATATGTAGGACTAATCAATCACGAATATTGATTAGTACTGTAGGCTCCTTGCCATGG
>OZ022590.1:18001108-18096413 GCA_963669155.1 Arbacia lixula | reverse complement strand
ATGGCACTCCACACAACTTCCCTACGCTTCATGCACACATTGTGATGGTATCATGCCCCCCTTCCCCCCCCCCCCCCCCATTCCCTACACTATATGTAAACCTGTAATAGCATCGAGTCACCCGCCTCCTCCGCCCCCCCCCCCACCCTCGCCACCTTCCCCTCATTTCATTCACAACACTTGCAAAGCCAAATGGCATGCATACATCACATTCCCTTTGCATCCTCTCCCACACACCAGCTTCCACATTCTCCCTTCTTCTTTTCAGTCGCCTTCTTATTGTTTGTTCTCCTTGCCATCTCTCCTATTTTCTATTCCTCCCCCCCCCCCCCCCGTGATTAATTGTGAAAAATATCAATTTGGGGGGCAATTTTCAGGCAAAATTTTGGCAAAGTTTCATAAACCTTTGAACTCTAACCTTTCAGGAAATTTACCCAAAATTTCACCTGTCTACCTCCATGAAGGGACACATCTCTTTATCATGTTTTGTTTGAATTGAATCATTAGATTTTGGATTCAATGTGAAAAATATTACTTTGGGGGCAATTTTTAGGTAATTCTTGGCAAAATTCATTGACCTCAGACCTCTGACCTTATAGCAATTTCACAAAAAATGTCACCAAGTTTAGCCCCATGTAGTGATCCATCTTTGCACCATGTTTGGTTGGAAATGCGCTATTGGATTTGGATTCATTGTGAAAAATATTAAGTTTGGGGCAGTTTTTAGCCAATTTTGGCAAAATTCATTGACCTTTGACCTTTCAGGAATTTACCAAAAACTTCACCAGTCTATCCCCAAGTGGTGATCCATCTGTGTACCATGTTTAATGAGAAGTGCATCCTTGGACTTCGATTTATTGTGAGAAAGGTCAAATTTATGCAATTTTTCACAAAGTTCATTGACCTTTGACCTTTCAGGAATTTTACCCAAAATGTCACCAGTCTACCTCCAAGTAGTGATCCATCTTTATACCATGTTTGATGAGAATTGTATCCTTGGATTTGGATTTAATGTGAAAAGGGTCCATTTTGGGTAATTTTTCACAAAGTTCAATGACCTTTGACCTCAATCAGATTTCACCCCCAATTTTGCACACTTCATTGTTTTTTTACATTACACACATGTTCCACGTTTGAAGCAAATCTGGTTCCTGGTTCTCAAGATATTGGCTAAACGGATTCGGGCTGAAGGACGGACTGACGGACGGACAACCCAAAAACATAATGCCTCAGGCCACTTTGTGGCGGAGGCATAAAAAGAGATTTCCCCTGCTTTTTACCTACCTCTCTTTCATTTCTTACTTTCTCTCTCTTCCACTTCTCCTTTCTTTCCCTCCCTTCCTCTCTCACACTACATCACCATCTCAAGTTATTTCCCTCGCAATTCACCCATATAGCATGCATGGTATGTTAGCCCAATATTAGTCTAAGTTCTAGACTGTGGAGTACATGGTCACATGTTCCCATACCACTTAGACAAAACTACCACTGCTTTGAAACCACCATGGTACACAACAGCTCAAAGGAATTGGCATAGGGAAAGGGAAAGGGAAGAAAGGGAAGGAGCCGCAGTTTTAAACCGTGGTATGTTCTGTTCAGTTCAGCATGAATCATGATGCTTTAGCCTAAAGAGCATCTTGTTTCATGCTGAACTGGACAAAAGATACGCTGGTTTAAAGGGCATATACTGTACTGGGAAGGCAAAAAAGCCTTCAAAATGTAATCGTTAGCAATCTTCTTGGCAATGGTCTTAAATTCATGTATTGTCCATTTTAGAAGCTTGCTGAAAGTTATTTGCCCTAAAATGATCTACATTTGGAGGATCTAATGATTAATCATTAATTACTCCATATGTGGATCATTTGAGGGCAAATAACTTTCAGCAAGCCTCTAAAATGGTCTATACATGAATTTAAGACCATTGGCAAGAAGATTGCTAAGAATTACCTTTTGAAGGCTTTTTTGCCTTCCCAGTACAGTATATGCACTATAAAACTGCGGGTCCTTCCCTTTCCCTTGCCCTATGCCAATTCCTTTGAGCTGTGGTGTATGTCCGAGTCTGAGAACATTTCATAAAAGGAACACCCTAAGCTTTATTTTACATACTTCATACGATGATGCTTTATCATGATGATAATACCCTGATGAAAACAAATTTTCATCATGTTTTCATCCCATCATGATAATGATTACTCTAACTCCATTCATATACATGTACAGTGTTTATACACTGTCCCCAAACCCCTCGCTAGAGCAAACACAAGGTTAGTAATACAAGCATTGCGATCAGCGAGTCACACGCCAAAGCGTGATGCACAAGCCGCAACATTTACAGCTATGCTGCAGACATAGTTAACAATATTCGCTCACCAAAATATTGATGTAGTTTCCCTAGGTCTCACTTCGCAAAATAGCCGCTAAATAGCCCCCCACCCCCCCCCCCCCCACCCCTTTAAAGGAAGAAGCAAATACCCCACATTTTGAGTGACTTCCATTCATAAACTCACATATCAATAAGGCATCAGCAAAATGTTGTGCTTATTTTGTGGAGGTTGTCGAGGGATCCTTTTTTACATTGCAAGGGCTTTACTTCCCTGAGCCCACATGTAATTTTTTTTCACTTCTCCAAAGTCTGGGACTAAGGCTAGTCAATTGGGCCCCGATGCTTTTTGACTCTCGAGCTATTTGCTCTTTTCTTCCCCTGCGGCCCACATCCACACCACACAACCCCTTCCAAGGAGAACATCTCTTCCCTAAACACTGACAAATATACATGAGGGGCCCACAACAATCATGCTCCAGCACGAAAACAGAGCTACTAAAAATAGCAAATTAGCCCAACTAAGAAAAAGTGATAATAATAATAATAATCAGCTTTTATATAGCACTTTCCCTGTATGAAGTACTACCAAAATCGCTTTATCATTACCATGGCTTTAGACAATCAGCTGTATTCAGCAATGGAACTAGTTAATTCGATTAGATCAGGAGTAATTCCTGCCAGGTTCTATAATGTATGTAAGTAAGGTGGATATGAAATCATCTTAAATGACAGAATTTATGTCAATAATCGCAAATTATATCTACAGATATATTTTCCCTTTGCAAGGTATCTAAATAAAGGGGATATGAAATGATCTTAAATGAATGCATTAATGTTAACAATTACAAATTATGTACATATTTCAAAAATATTTTATTACATCTCAGACTATAAACTATAAATGTGGAAGACTTGCCATATTGTAATTAACATATTTATAGTTATTAAATCAAATTTGATTTATCGTACTCAAAATTCTTTTTTGATACCGCTACATTTTTGCTAAGTCTGCCTTCATTTCTGTTTTTTTCATGCTGATTCCTGAATCTGAACTCAGCAGTGAACATGAGAACAGAAAAAAATTGTCAAGCATTACAATACATCTCTTCAAAATGTTTCTAGTGCATCACACCTGTCAATCCACTAACAACTGTTATCACACTCTCAAGGAAAGGCTTACTTTTTTATCGAGCTCTTGAGAGCTGAAAAAAGTGAGCATACATACTAGTTTACAATGCCATGAGAACCATCATCTAATCTGTACTTTATTTCACTTTTGCAGGGGATCATTGTCAAGCCCAGTGTCATGAAATATTAAATTATGTTGTGAAAATAAAACAATTTCTTCACAGGGGGTCTTTGGTATTTGGTGGGGGGGGGGGGGGGGGGGGGCTCTGTTGCACATTGCAGGGGCTAATTAATGTATTTTTTCCACTGAAATACAGGATGATTTAAAGGATGTTAGACATGTTGGCGTCATTGTAAATGTACACTTGTTTATTGAGGTAGTGTCGATGGACTCCTGGAGGTATTTTAATTTCGTGGCAGTGCCTTGAGGAGAGGCCAGCATCTCCGTCACTCCATCACAACCACAGTCATCCATCGTGTCCCCACTTGGGAATCAGGACCATCCTTGGAATGTTGACGTCTAATTTATGATTGAACATAACAGCCGATGATGACTACGCACTGCCAGAGTCACATGTTCGCTTTGGCATGGCGCATCGGTACCGGTCGTCTCACCGTGAGATGCATTCTTTCATTAACGCAACATCCCTTACCTTTCGTTTAAATTAGTTTAAGCAAAAAACGTTTCATATATTTTTTAAATTCATTCATAGACTTTCAAGGCCACCATACCCTGCTAAATTTGAACACCTCGGTGTTGCACAAATTAGGAAAAACACTGTAAAATGCAAATATCTGTGGTACGATTATGGCTAATATTGGTAAAGCAAAAGTACACAGCAAAGACATGTACATCAACAAAATTGTCTTGAGGTAAGTTCTGGCATGCTTGCGCAATAACGGTAGCATCTGGGTATTAGGGGTAGGGAGGGGGGATTAAATTGTACATATCCAGTACAGTCATTCACAAGTTCTCTTGTGATACTCACTAGGTCTCTTTTAGACATTGTGGGAGTTAAATCAGCCTAAGCCACACTAACATATTCACTGCTTTTGTGATGTTTTTCAAGTTTATAGTACTTGAACTGAATCACATGAGACAAAATAGTTCAATTAACACCCCATGCTAATTAATGAGCTGCATGCTGTTGCAAGGAGGAAGCAGGTTTCCATGCTTTTACCCTCTCAGTCCCATAGGCTAAAAACTGTGTTGTAATTTACATTGGACTCTCATTAGTCGGTACTGAGAGGGTTATTGTAAGGGAGTTAGAGCTGCTGGGTGTGAGGAGCAGTGGGGATCATGCAGCGGGACAGAAGGAGTCGTCGGCCTACCTTCCTCTACTACTGTCGTAGCTCGTCTCAGAAGACAGCCTCTTCAAGGAATGCTGATAGGACCCAAAGCTGGAGGCGCGGCTGTGGTCGACCGTCGCTCCCTCCTTCCGTGTCCGATGCTCCCGGCCAGAATGGCTCTGCCACGGTGACCGCTTGAAGCCGGGGTACTCCGGCGGGGGCATCCTCATATCGAAATCCGACATCATGGAGGACGCTGATGATGTCGAGAGAGGCGACGATGGAATTCTCGCTCGGCTGCTGCGGCTGCTGAAACCAGAATCAAAGTCGGCAAAGACCGAGGACGTCTTGTCCCGTGAGCCGAAGATGCTCCGGCTGCTCCTGGCCGTGGGGAAGTCCATGTCCGACATCATGGAGACTGGAGATGAGGCGCGGGGTGTGCCCGTCGGCGTCACATCAAAGTTCGGCCCGAAACGAGAGTGTCCCGGGTAGTCCGGAGGGGATTGCATGTGCCTCTCCCGGAGACTCCCCGTCAGCTGCGGGGCACTGTTCTCTCTATGCAGCACAAGGTCGCTCTTATCTATGGTCGGGTGGTGGTGACTAGGGTCCTCTTTGGCACTAGGTAGCAGCAAGTCCGCGGGCTGGCGGGCATACAGGTTCCCACTTCTATATTCCTTCATGAGATTATCGATAATGCTTGATCCTTTTCCCGTTTTTAGTGCGGCTGCGGCTGCTTCCATATAGTTTGTCGGCTCGCCTGGCATGCGCTTTGTTGGCAGCATCTCTGGTTTCATGTCTTCATTGGACATGCTTCGGTACTGTCTAGTCCTGGCAAAGGCCGGGTGGTCCGACAGCAGGCCACCCGCGCCAGAGTTTAACCCATCCATGCTCTTGGAGCTAGTGTTGGCATGTCCGACGTTGAGGTGCGACATTCTTGGCGCCACGCTGGGCGATCCTCCAGTCATCCGTGGTAGAAGCTCATCGCTGAGGTTTTGCTTGTGGAACCGGCTCCCTTCCCACGTCATGCTGTCGCCCCTGCCTCTGGGTTGGTGCAGGAGGACTGGGTGAGCCGGGTCGCACGTCGACAGCGTCACAGAAGGACTTCCTAGCCTCATTCCCCGCTCACCTCCTTCCCCCAATGAGCTACTCATCGCAGCAGAAACAACTCAATCAAAATCCTTGTACTTGTAACAGCGCACTTTCCATATTGTAACCGAAATCGCCTTTCTTGCTTCTTTCCACCAAAATGCACAGCAGAGCGGCTACAAAAGGTGGAAACATGTAAATACACAGCGCTGGTGCAAACTCATTGCTTAGGAATCTACGAAAACCTGGGAGGAGTCTGTGTTCTTCCTTGTGCTAGTCACAGGAATCTTGATAGGTTTTTCATCTGTTCACAGCAACTCTCATCCCACAGTCTCTACGTAGGGCAGGACTTGCAGGGGGGCTGGCTGCTAGAACTGCAAAGCAAAGCAGAAAGAGAGGTTAAGCTGTACAGCAGCCTCGCCATTCAAATCGGCAGGGAGAACGCTCAGCCCAGACACCTGATGATGGCCCACGCAGATTGGAAGCAAGAGCCAAGATAGCGGACTTCGTTCTTACTTTGTCTCATGGCAAGAGGTCCCCGTCTGAAATAATCATTTATAAGAATGATCATACATGTACAGAAGAGCAAAGTGAGCGAAGTTAACCAATGCACTACCAGCTTACTACACATGTTCATGCCATTGGTAATGACAGAGTTACGTTTTACATAGGGCTTTAAAAATGTCATTGGCTTACTACACATCTTCATGCCAATGACATAAAGAGAGTACAAGCCTTGAAAAATATCATCAATAAATTTCTTCAGGCTCTGTATACTTTCAATCAAAAGAAATCACAATTTTCATATTGTCTGTTGCATACTTTAATTTACTTTCACTTCCACAAACATAAAGATAAATACATCTGTAAAGTATACACTAGCCATCAATCTAAAAATTATCAACACCTTATGTCACTGTAACATTATGAAAGCCAAAGTGCAGTAAAAATGTATTCCCCCTACTTGAATACCATTTTTATTAGATATCCTCTTTATACATTAGGTTAATTCATGCTCATTGTTTATTCTTCTCTCACATTAAAAAAAGTATCATTGTAATTCACCATTACTCTTCGCTCACATAAAAAGTATATCATTGTAAATAACCTTGCATCAAAAGAGTAACATAATGTGTGAACACATTCGTTCCTCCCTCATTTGAATTATGAGTATACCCATCGTTTTTTTCCCACACAAAACCTTCACATCTAAACTAAACTGAACGGTCACTCTCACAGAAAGGTCAAGACTAGTCCTAGACACCAATTCCATCAAGGCTGGAGGTTCACCCACGAAATTAACACGCACCAGCTGGTGAAGCAATGCGCGGCCTGCATAGATGGAGACTTAACAGGTCCATAATGGCAGAGTTTTGGTGAGGAATGTGGCCACTCTCCTAATGATGGCTAAAACAGAACTCTACGTTTCCATGGAATGTACATGAGTCACTTACAATCACGATCAAACTCAAGTTGAAGGGAGCCATGGGAAAGGCTGTAAACCAGAACAGATTTAAAGGACAATCTGGTCCAAACATAAATTGCTCTTTCAAACCAAATTTTGGACCACACTTTATGCTTTCATACAGTTTCAGTGATTTTGTTTTTCATTTCTATGGAAGCACTGTAAAAATGTATGCCCCCTTCTCCATAAGCTCAAATAATTTAAGGACCATGGTACAAGTTTACCTTATTATACAGTCTCAGGTATTGATATTTTACTTTAAAAAGGAAGTACTTTAAAATGTACACCTTCTACTTAAATATTCTAAAACTTGAAAGTTTGCGAGTAGAAAATTCACAGAAACAGATAAACAAATGTTTGAAGAATTTTTGATAACTCAAGTGCGATATGAAAGTTACTTTGTTTCATTGATTAATAGATCCCCTTTGAGTAGCTGCAAAATGGTAACAATCATGAGCCTGTGATGTCAAAGCCTCAATTTTCTGTTATAATTTAACCCTATTTGCAATTTTTGCACAAGTAATACATATAACTCCTATAGACCAGCAGTTTGTCTAGCACACAAAATGTTGGTGAAATCTTCCTACTCCCTCCCCCTCCAAGAATTATTTCCTTGTAAGATATTTTTGATGGTAAAATAATAATTAAATTGCTCTCATCATCAAGACAGATATACTAGTTCCTCAAAAGAACATATTCAGAAACATTAAATCCAAGTTATAATTATCATGTAATTAATGAACAACAGAACTACAGCCATAGCAGTTGAGGGAGACCAGTGTAATAAGCTAATCAGAAAGACTGGAAGCAAGGCTATTGGTACATGAACACATGTTATCTACTGCACCTTCAGCTGTTCTTTTCATCAGACCTTTTAGTCTTTAATTGCATTCACTGATAGTACCTGTTCAAGTGTACAACTCTTTTGCTCCATCATATCACCGAACTATGACACGGGGAAAAGGAACACGTAATACAGGAATGTTGAACGTTGTAACCATGCCGATTGATGGAACTGTTCCTGACATACCAGTACCCATAGTAACTGAGGAGAATCGTTGAAATATAAACACAATTAGCTGCACCCTTTGTATTGCTCTTGCTATTCCTATACTTCTTTGTGAACAATATAAAAAGAAAATACTCAATGAAAAACAAATCTGAAATGCTGCGTACTTACACTATTCATTTTACATGTCCCAAATCGCCAAGCAGATATATTCAAACAAACACAAATCTATACACATGGGACAATGCCCTCGATTCCATTTAGTACAGAGATTCAATTCACAATCGCAAGATGGAACAGCAAATATCCTCTTGGTAGTTGTACTGGCAGTGAATCACTGTAGAAAACATGACCGGTGGACTACCAGTATGCAGCATAACGAAGGTCTACACGTAACACTGGGACCACATCGCTAGAGATGAATGCTTGTCACGCTACGCAAATGTTGCAGACCAGTTGGAGGGAGATTCCTGAGGCATCAGACGACTTCCTGATAACTCGGCCGCCGGTCTCTGCTCTCGCATGCATGGAGTTCCTGTGGCTCTTCTACCCCCCCCCTTCCCCCACCACCCCTTCTCTTTCTTCCTCTTCCTCTCTCTACCTCAGAGGAATTTCCCTCTCCCCTTCCCAATCCCCATTGGTTGGACTGGCACCAT
The DNA here is from genome assembly GCA_963669155.1 of Arbacia lixula. Taxonomy (NCBI): domain Eukaryota; kingdom Metazoa; phylum Echinodermata; class Echinoidea; order Arbacioida; family Arbaciidae; genus Arbacia; species Arbacia lixula. The sequence goes on along the minus strand of OZ022590.1, from coordinate 18,087,456 downwards.
TTCACGACCTCTTCTTGCCTCTCTCCTATTTTCTTTCTGATTCTCCTCTTTTACCTCTCAACTTCTCTCTATCTTTTGCTGTCAGGCATTTATTTTTTGGCATCCCTTTAGGCCTCTTGTTCTTTCTTATATTTTCATCGGTATCTCCTTCCTAACATCCTCTTCTTTTTTTTTCTCTCTGTCTCTGTCTCTCTCTCTCTCTCTCTCTCTCTCTCCTTCTGTCTTATCTCCCAATCCACCTTCTCAATCGCATTTTGATTATAAAATGTTTTTAACATTTTCTGCCTATCCTTATTCCATGTTTCCACCTCCCATGTCCTCTTTCTCTCCATCCCTTCCCTCTCCCTGACAATCTATCTTCCTTTCTCTGTCTCTATCTGTCTGTCTGTCTGTCTCTCTTTTTCCACCTTTCTCTCCATCTCTCTCTTTCTCTCTCACTCTCTTCTTTTTCTTCTTCCCTCTCACCTTCTTTACCCATTTCTTTCTTTCTCTCTCTCTCTTTCACACACACATACAGTACATGCATATATATACCCACAAACACACTATATACACACATTCTCTCTCCCTCTCTACCCCCAACAACTGTTTTGACTTGTCCTTTCTGTTTGTCTGTCCGTCCGTCTCTATCCCTGCCAGGATGCCTGACATAGTCCCTACATACCAAATCTCTGCAAGACCTTGATAACCCTCAAGGAATCTCACTCCAGATCAAAATCAGGCCAGAAGAGGTTGGGGAAACCAAAGAAGCATCAAAGAAATTCTTTAAATTGATATTGTTGTTTACATGTTCACTGTACCCCAACACTGTGCACTACAAAGAAAATAAATCATGTACCATTATGATTTGAACCCTCCAATTTTCTAATAAATAGATAGTGTCACCATGGAAGGTCCATGGTGTTACCGTGCATTTACCTGTCCATGCCTGTGCATGTATTTGCCAATGCAGACCACCTTATACTTGTCCACAAGTATGTCTCGTTTTGTTGTTGTTCTTACTTTCTTTGAGCCACCCATTCCACATACTGAAGTCATTCACTGCTCATCTAGCACATGACATTCTGTCCTTTCTGCATGTAAATGATTACAAAAATACAACTATCATACACATAAACTACAGCTCGAAGGAATCGGCATAGGGAAAGGGAAAGGGAAGAAGGGGAAGGAGCCTCAGTTTTAAACCGCGGTATATTTTGTCCAGTTTAGCATGAAACACGATGCATTAGCGTAAACAGCATGTTTCATGCTGAACTGGACAAAATACACCGCGGTTCAAAACGGCGGCTCCTTCCCTTTCCCTTTCCCTATGCCAATAACTTTGAGCTGAAGTATACATGTAGATCAGTACATTGGTACATTATTACATTATTACACACAATTCTTCTTGTATGAAGGAAAAAATTAGAATAAAATTTGCCAAAAGTAGATAAGATGGATAACTTTGTTTTGCTGTTGACTGAGAGAATCCAAAGACAGGTAAAGAGCATCAAATCATTCATAATGACTGTGAATTACTCCTTGAACAATGTTTTCTGTTTTGGTAAATGCAGATTTGTTGCCAGGAGGAAAATAGCCAATCACAACAAAAGAAAACGCATTGTGTTTGCTTGTTTTACAAATTATTTTGTCCTACAAGTATTCAATCAATGTTAGTACACTAGTAGCCAAATGTATTGAAATCTCTGGTAGTACAGTTTGGTCTACACTTTAGCACCGGGTCTGAATTAACAGACTACCTCTATGCTTTCATTCTCGAAACAGAACTTCCTGAAGAAACAAGATGAGTAAGGCCCATTGGTATGTGGCAGACGTAAACTAACATTCCCAGAGTGTTGTAGCCTGAGTTTAAGACAGTTGGGTACTTCTATTCCACACTATCACACGTACACTACAGCTCAAAGGAATTGGCACCTCTGCTTACCATCCTACATGTATAACATCACGAAATATTACGCTAAAAAAAAAACCGTTTCATAAAGTGTTTACAACTTTCCCTCTAACTGGGTAAATGTAGTTATGAGTTAATCCCCTGAATCTCTAGTCATTCAGTTTCAATGAGTGGAATGCATTCAACTCTATCAGTTGGTGCTAGTCAGACAAACCTCTGACACACTTAGAGGTTACCAATAGCAACATAATGTTAAAAAGATGTGTATAAAATTTGTATAATGTAATGACTACAATATTGAGGAGTTTGTAGAGTTATGGAGTTTATTGCTTACCGGTATAGCATAAAAGATGGAAAGAAGTATAACTAGGGTCTGGTTTATAGGCTAAATCACAGAGGGCAGTATATCATTTATCCAGGATGGAGGAGATGTTTTGCCCTGTCTTCGGTATCATCCCGCAAACGGGTGCTACATTTGGAATACCAAAACCAGTAGCATGGCTTAGAAATACAAATACATCAATAGAAAATGTGTTGGAGGCCTTTTACAGACAGTCTGCAGAACAAGAACTGAAGACGGTGGAGGTACACTCCAGCTCAAAGGAATTGGCATAGGGAAAGGGAAAGGGAAGAAAGGGAAAGAGCCGCAGTTTTAAACTGCGGTATATTTTGTCCAGTTCAGCATGCCATGAAACATTAAGCTTGAGCCTAAAAAGCATCAAATCATCAAACTTAGTATTTGTGAACATTTTAAAAAGGGGGTAAAAAGAATGCATATTTTGATATTTGTATCTTAAATGCATTTCAATCAAACATACAACTGATAAAGAAAATAACAAGCATTATTGAGTTTGAAATATACAATGATACAGTGTATTGAACGGTTGGCATGCTGCTCTTTGATCTATGATTTACGCATGCTTGAAAGATAGGACTTTAAATCATTTGGAGTAACTTTTTTGGGAATGTTGTCATCAAAAGAGGCAACAAACATACCCCATGCCCCGCCATTAATGCTTAGCTAACTTTGACAAATTTATACAACTGAAATTTCATTGTAGCATGCATATAATGAAGTTTATTTTAATTTCACGGCCCTCACTAGTATGCCACTCAGCTTTCCGTAAGTCAATATTGTTCTCAAGGAATGTCCGATGGAGAACAGTATGTGTGACAGGGTCCGACTCCGAGCAGTTCCAGCATTTTGGACTGAGGTTCACATTGTAATAGCATTGAGAATCACCTCAGTGCTAACAATGAAATTGCTCTACCTTCGAGTTGTCATCGTTAAGAAACACACCAAGAGGCTCCAAACAAACCATCACAATATCAAACTACACATACATGTAGAAAGATAAGTTACATTTAAAAAAAAAAAAATCTTTGTCAGTTGTAGTTCAAATTTGTCCTTGTTACTATTACATGATATTGTTAATTATATATAACTTACTGAAATCATTGAATTGGGTAGTCTACATTACATATCATTACATTACATTACATATCATCGGACAGGCATTTTCAACACCTGAATGAAAACAGGGACAGCAATTTGTTCAGTGGACAGGAATAACAGTCTCTTTTGGGGCATTCTTTCATCAAATTTACATTTCTTGACATACTCCCAAATAAAAGGACATTAATCGGAGGAGGCAGATGCAATATCAGCAAATCCAATTAACAACTTAACAAATACTGATTTTTCTGTTTCCTTGTTCGGTTGCTTGATACACATTAGACCGAAAAATCAGTCTCTATAGGACATTGGATCCGCTGAGATTGCATCTGGCTCTATCTAGAGAGAACGCCCTATCTAGAGACTGAACATTACACCTGTACACTGTATGGCGATCGATGCGGGTCGCCATTTTCAATATGAAAACGCTAATGCATATATGAATAAGTAATTTCACGCATGCGCACATTTTTTTCTCGCTCATTTGCCGTGTGCTATTTTTTTTCCGTCGAACTGATTGACGATTTAAATATTCATAGCCAACAACTAGTCAAACAATCTGATTGGTCAAATTTATGTCAGACTCGAATAGATCAAGAATGTCTGCGATAAACGTGTGATCGCCGGAAAGAAAGTCTTTAATTTTCACCTTTTGATTTTTTTGGGCGGATTTTAGTCCTAGAATTTAAAAATTTATAATATAGATCTAATTTTGATTGAACTAGATTTGTTGCATCATAGCTTGAAAGATGTAAAATTTTACTTTTTTAGACGAAGTAGGGCCTAGCTATGATATTTATCTCAAAATCCGTTTTCCCATAGACTCGGGTAACTTTGGTGGAAACCTTGTATTTGCTTGTACGTTGTGAGAACCCTGCCATTGTGCGTTTGGTGAAGATGTACCGTCTCTATTCGGGGGGTATGTCCAAAAATGTAATTTCGATAAAAGAATGCCCCGAATGAGACGGTTATACCTGTCTATCCGTTGTGTATACATTTGTAGCCCCCTTTTGAAATGCTTCAGAGCCAATTCCCCATTCATTGTTTCAATTCAATTTACTTTAGGCCTCTGCTAACAACCACTAATAGCCAGCCTCAGCATTGCGCAGCAAGAAAGGAAAACAACCACCACCAGCACGGGCTTGCTACCATCGGGCCACAGCGGGGCAAAAACACTGCGCGCACTGGCCGAACACAACACAGCCCATACAACGACGGCAGAACCCAATCCCCGTATCCCCTACGCACATCCACTCTCACACAGGTTGCAGAGTGTAGACTCCGAGACAATAGTGATACCATTACCAACACCAGGCTAGCCTTCCACAAACAGGTGATAATGTAGCGTTCCATCTCAGCAATAACTCCAGTTACCTTCACAACATTCCTTAGAATGCACTTACCTCCGCGGATATTCGTCATCTGTTATCGTTGGACTTGAAAACTCATGAGCATCTACCGCCGAATCATTGATCATCATCTTTCATTTTCTTAGCATTTCTCGTGTTAAGTTAGTCTTTATTGCGAGCTGCGTTACAAATTAAATTTCGTGCGTTACTTCGAGTACTACACTAGTCTGTACAAGTAGACCTTTTACTAGAGTACCACGCATGATGTTCCACACTTTATTTAACGTATTAGGTGTTCAAAAAAAAAAAAAATCATGCTTAGATTGAAAACTGATATTAAACTAATATTTACACATTGTAAAGCTGGTGGATGTAAAATTAAATGGGTGTGAAAATGCATGTTTTGTGAAATTTCATAAATCGGCAGTCTAGCAGTACTTAGGAATTGGACTTCACTTCTGACAATTAACTGCTCATATGCTACAGTTATGCGGCTTCAGTCGAATTGTGACAAACACCACCACCACTACCACCATTGTCACCATAACCACCTCGCCACCACCACCACTACACCATCACCACCACCACCTCACCATCACCACACATCACCACCACTACCACCACCACCACCTGCACCACCACCACCACCACTACTTTCTTCACCTTTACTACATTATAATTTCAATCACAATAATCATTTCAACATTATCTTACGAGTCTTGACGCCTTGAATTAAAGGGATAGTTCACCCTGAAATCAAGTTGGTTTTAACAGAAGCAGAAACATGAAAAAAAATAGTGGAAGTTTGATGAAAATCCGTCAAAAGATACAAAAGTTACCATTGTTAACAGTTATGATTTTGTGACATCACGTGCGAGAAAAAAAAATATTATTTCATCAAAACAGAAAGGAATCATACCTCTCACACGTGACGTCACACAGTTCAGAAGAAGAAGAAGACGAAGAAGAAGAAGAAGAAGAAGAAGAAGAAGAAGAAGAAGAAGAAGAAGAAGAAGAAGAAGCAGAAGGAGAAGAAGAAGGAGAAGAAGAAGAAGAAGAAGAAGAAGAAGAAGAAGAAGTAAAAGAAGAGAAGAAGAAGAAGCAGAAGAAGAAGAAGAAGAAGAGAAGAAGAAGAAGAAGAAGAAGAAAAAGAAGAGAAGAAGAAGAAGGAGAAGAAGAAGAAGAAGAAGAAGGAGAGGAAGAGGAAGAGGAAGAGGAAGAGGAAGAGGAAGAGGAAGAGGAAGAGGAAGAGGAAGAAGAAGAACAAGAAGAAGAAGAAGAAGAAGAAGAAGAAGAAGAAGAAGGAGAGGAAGAGGAAGAGGAAGAAGAAGAAGAAGAAGAAGAAGAAGAAGAAGAAGAAGAAGAAGAAGAAGAAGGAGAAGGCGGCGGCGAGAGGAATCAAAAGTAGGAGAACTGAGGAGTTGGTACATGATTGTGTTGGTCAATAGATGGCGCCATAACAATTTTGGATGTTCTGAGCTACAGCATAAAGAAATGTTTAACCCATGATCATTTACCACAGACTATTGCGTGGACCACAACTGGAGCATGGATACGAGTTCAGTTTGTAAAAAAAAATGAAGGTCAGGCCTGAAGATAATTAGGGGTACATGTAGTAGAAAGAAGGAATTGTAAAAGCTCTTCAAATCTGCCCAGAGAATAAGTATCTAGAATGATGTTTCTTTGTTCGCCTCTAAAGGCGCTCAGCATCCTTTTCAGAGATTTTCCTCCATTCATTTAACTTAATCGAGTTGATTAGTTTGTGATGTTCAAAAAGAAAATGACTATACAAGCTATGGTCAGCAAGTAGATAAATAAAAAAAACTATGGTCAGCATGTCCTTCACTATACATGCAGTTTCAGATGACTCAAAGCAAAATAGATGTTACAGTTTTGGACTGAAAAAAAAATTCTGCCACTTTTAACCCTTACATTACCAGGCCTCGGAAACACAATTGACTGATGACACATCTGCATGCCCATGGTAATGAGAGATTTATAATATTACATACATTTTCCTTCACACAATGACATCAATAAAGAAAGAGAGATGAAAAAAAAACAAAATCATATAATTTCCCAATCTTTTATTATTTTCCTGCATATCATGGCGATGCATGTCCATTTATTGTCCTCCCTCACATGTTGGTTGACAAGTGGGCAAACAAATTCATAAGTACATGTATATACTTTCATCATTTCTATGAATATTGTGACGATTCATGTAGCTTTAACTGATTTTTGTTCAATTTCATAAGGAGAATCACTGTCATACCAAATCATCCTTCTGTTTCCTACTTCCATTATACGTTTAACATACTAATTTATCAGTAGAATGACTTTACACGCCATGCAAATACTTCAGGTGTCTTAAATTATTTGAGTAATGTGACACTTTCATTACCATTTAAGGAGTCCACCCTGAAGTATTAATAAAAGAAGAAACATGACATAAACAAATAAGTGAAAGTTTCACTGACAAACATCTGTGAAAGGATAGCAGACTTATAAATTTGTGACCTCACTTGTGAGCTACTCTAGAATGTCAATTATCTCAAAAGGAAATCCAGTATACCATTTTACTATGCACTTAAATGAGACACATGTTTTTACATACACACACACAAACCTCTATGAAAAAGATTTATTCCTTCATAAAAAAAGAAACTTAACAATTTTGTGAATTCATAAAGCACAAAGCACATGGGATAGCAATTCACAAGCGACCTCACAAATGAAAACATGAACAACTCATGACTTTCTTATCCTTTGCATGTTTTTGTCAATCCTTCATTATCATGTTGCTTCCATTTTTAAGCTATATTTAAAACCAATTTAGTTTTGAGGGCCAGACTTTCCCTTTACATTTTGAATAAATATACACAAATGGGACCATAATCACCACAGAATGATTCTGCTGTGACAATAGGTCATATCATATTTCAAAACTGCGTAAGTGGGCTCTCTTTTCACTTTTGACGGTTAACTTTGCCGCAAGCCCCTGTATTATTTTTGACTTTCTTTTTTTTTTTTTTGTAGCCTTCTGGCTACAAGACTTGACTGGACATTGCATCTGACCAGTAGTCTGGACATCCTGCCTCTGATTTGACCATTCATCATCTTGACCGGTTAGTCTCAATGCAAACATGAAAACATTTTCTGAATGACTGAATCCCTATAGAAACTACCCGACATACTCTCACCTCATAGGACAATATCATATCAAATACTATAGAAGAAAACATTTTCAATGAATACATGCATTATGTCATAAACAGACATACAGTGGAACCATGGACCTTCCCATCAAGATTGCAAATGATAATTGCAGTCATATACAGTCAGGTCCATGCGTTTGTACAGTGATTTACTGCAATCACATGCTGTCAGGTCCATGCATTTGTATGTAGTGAATGAATGCAATATATCACAGTCAGGTGACCTCAGGCTCTAGTGTACACACAACATGATAAATAATGACACATATTTAAATACCTGGGGGGGGGGGGGGGGTATTCCGAAAATCCACAGAGATAAAAATTTGATCTCCCCGAAGATACAATGTCCTTAAAATATTTGATCTTTGGTATTCCGAAAAATATTTTAGGAAGATTTTAACCAATATTAATGAGCGCATGCACTGCGCTCCTATCCCAGAGACAGCCAGTAATAAACGTCCTTTCATATCTTTTGCATACATTAATACCATTAAGCTGATGGTGTGATGTCATGATTCTGAAAGGGACATTGCTCATCAATGTCTATCAGCGCGCCTTATTGCATTTGATGCGCCAATGTGCAAAAAGTTGAATGCGTGAATTATTTTTGCACGTAATGCTATGGGCCTAGGCGCGTACGTCTGGAGATAAAATTGCTTGGGAGCAGTTTTATCTTTTATCCTAACTTTTTTTCCTAAGTGCGTTTCAGAATACCGATTTAGCTCATTTGCATAAAAATTTTATCTCGGAGGCTCATTTACATAAAAATTTTATCTCTAGCTCATTTGAATAAAAAATTTATCTTTTATTGTAAGTTGGCTTTTCGGATTACCAAAAGATAAAATTTTTCCGAAGTCCTTGAGATACAATAAAATTTTTCTTAAGTTCGTTTTTAGGAATACCGCCCCTGAAATGAACTAACGGTATAGCGTACACAGATAACATGAAGAAAAGTGAACTTATATTGCAAAGGCTATGAAACTTGAAGTATCGGACAAACACTGAAGGAAAAGAATATATAAACTAAAATTGTTTGGAAATTAAAGCCACGCTTTTACATTTGAACTAAATACTGACCATTTCAAAATAAGGACAATTTTAATAAATGCATAACTTAAAGGAATTCTGGATGATATCATTAAAGAAGTTACTATGGCATTTTGCTTGTTTAACAACAATCAAAAGATCAAAATGGTGAGATCACAACTACCTGTAAAGAATCATTTGAATACCACAAAAGCATTTTTCTCCAACAAAGTTCACATGATCAACTTTTTTAGTGATACACCTTCACATGAAATATTCCAGGATATATTTTCTGCTTATTACATCAAGTACAAGTGAGATCTTTCGAAGAACTGCTGCATTTTCAGCTTTTTTCAGCTTTGTTATTTTCCTGTTTATTTCTTACAAACCCATTCAGGACCAAGTACTAACAATATGTGGTTTCGGGCTATAACTTTTGATATCAAGTTTTACAAATGATAAAAGACATATCGCATGAAGAGCATATATTTCTGCATAAGATGAATCCATTTTTTGTCATTAATAATCTGTATCAACATCATATTTTTCAGATTAAAATGAAAATTTTGAACAAATTACTAAATCTTTAAAATGGCAATGTGGTGAAAAGATTGAAATCACACTTTTGCTATCCAAATTGACAACAATCATTGCTCCAAAGTATATGTTTTTGACTGCATGTTGATTGATGATGGAATGTACTTTCAAATTTATGGTATAAATATGATTTGCCAAGTTGAAAGTCAACTAATGATAAGTTTTGCTCACAAACTACAGTGTACCTTAATCCTCATAAGCCAAACATGTCATAACTGGCAAGAAACATAAAAAAAAAATTATGATGATAATAATCACACATTTTTGTATAGTGCAAAGCATAATTGTACACTCTATGCCCTTTAATTAACAGGATACATAAGGAATAGAAATAGTGCACTAGGTTCATAGCTGTGATATTTACAAACAACACAACAGATATGTTTTTAAATAACATCTGAAATTTGTGTATGTTTGAGGAGCCAATGTAATCATGTTCCATTGTCGGACTACATTGAAGTACCCAATGTCACAAACCAATCATATCCACTTTCTATACAAGTGCAACCTCGTAGTGATTCAGTATGTAGACTACAAAAATCATACAATACATTACAAGCCTTGTGACACCTAAACTGAGATTTAATCTACATGTGAGTAGTAAGTAGGAGTGATTTTACTCTCATACATTTGCATACTTATCACAATCACAATACAGGAAGCATGAAACAGTAGACAAATAGTGGTGTGACCATATACACTTAAATGCACTACTCACTCAAAGGATAATTCTCCCTATCGCATATAGCCGATATTAAGCAAATAATAAACATAGGTTTATGTGATGGGACGAACTATCACTTCCGAGGCGATCTGGATGTAGCTATCTTTCCAAAGCGAAGCTGAGGAAAGATAGCGTATACATTCAGATCACCGAGGATTGTGATTGGCTGTTCATAAATGAAACACTTCCCGCCATTGCCTAATAAATGCACACTGGGTGGGGTCTTACCCTCCCTAATTTGCATTAAGAGAGTCCTAAGAGGACGTTCTGGTATACCAATTTCTTGCTCTCTTAGGCACCTCTTAAGTTGGGGACTTCAGGCAGAAAACTTGAGATTTGTTCTGGAATACCACCCCTGCAGACCATTAGATTACTGGGAAAATACGATTGCCTGGCTTCCAGGCTGATAGACATTTTTAATCCAAACTGAAATATAAAGCCTAGTACTCATACGACTAGTCCATTGGTAATTTTCCTCTTTGTCTCATGCGGTGCATTCCACATTGAGCTGGAGAACAAATCAGGAAAGATGAAAGGGAATATATTGCACTGGGAAGAAAAAAAAACCCTTCAAAAGCTGATTGTGAGCAATCTTTTTGCCAATGGACTTAAATTCATGCATTGTCCATTTTAGAAACTTGCTGAAAGTTATTTGCCCTCAAATGATCCACATTTGGAGTAATTTACAATTGAATCATAAATCCTCAAAATGTTTGGTCCGAACATTACAAGGATTTGAGATTTAATCATTAATTCCTCCACATGTGGATTATTTGAGGGCACATAACTTTCAGCAAGTTTCTAAAATGGACATTGCATGCATTTAAGACTATTGGCAAGAAGATTGCTCATGATCACATTTTGAAGGGTTTCTTTTTCTTCCCAGTACAGTATATGCCCTTTAAGTCTACTACAGCCAGGCCCCTTTATAGAACACATGTAGTTTGGTTTAGAAACAGTTAACAGCCCAGAAGCCAGTGGTCATATTCATGAAACTTTTATAGCCTAGCCGCATGCTAATAGTGCTCATAACTGAATGCACTTCAGCACCTTACTAGGCTTAGAAATGCTTCTTCAGTATGGCTCCAGGCTATCGGTACGGGTGCTACAAGCCACATTGCTGGTAGGGTGGTGGAGAACAAGGAATGGATGAATGATTTCAGGTTGATGACCACTGAAGAAGAAGAAGCTCCACTGTCCCGTTACTAGTCTTATGTCAGACCCAGTTCTTCAAGGACGCTCTTGTTTACCTCAGTTTCCTGTTTCAGAGATGGCAAGAATAGAAGATAAAAGAAAATGTGTTGAAGATTAATACATGATTTCAAACTGGGGCATATTGTGCAATGGAAAGGCATAGGCATAGGATGGTTTGTAATACATGTTTAAAGATTGTCCGTCCCCTTTGCAAGCTTAAAATTTGAAATCGTCTATCACGATCGTAAATTGAAGAAAGTGTGATTCAAGACCATTTCTAAGAATATAGCATGTTGAAGCTTTCTGTATATGTAAAAAAATTTAGCCGTTAAATTTCAAACCGACTTTTTTCGTACTACGAAAAAAGTATTAGTCTTTGTTACAGTATCTATGGTTATTATGCGTGTGTGAAATCCTAATTTTATGAGTAACTACTAAACTTTGGAGATGATTCCTTCTATAGAACAATTTTTTTCATAATGCGTTTTATAATTTAATAAACAGATTAATCAATAAAGCAGATATTTCAACACAAACTGCTAAGAGCCTGAGGTAAAGACTATTAATCAGACGTTGTTTACGTGCATTATTTGAATTTTACACTACGTATCAGTTTCAAATTGTGAATATAGAGCTTGCTAACACTTCTCTATATGTTTTGCCAATGTTTCGATGGTTTTGTGGTGATCTGAAAAAGGGACGGGCTGTCTTTAAGCCAATGATGGCACAATTTACAGAATAGCTGTATGTTACGTTGTTAATAATGACATGATAAATGATGGAAGAAAATAGATATTTGCCACATGTGTCATCATAAGAAAATCACAGGCATGACAATTAGCAATATAACAGCCAAAACCTGGTCATCAAATGCTCACAACACAGAAATAAATATTGCTCTCCATGAACCAAACATGTAAATCTGACTTACTATTAAAGAAATTATTTGATGAAGTACAATTGTACTTCACGTCTTAAATCCATTAACACCATTTTGGAATTCCATCTGAAACTGACAAATACACAAATTTACATGTACCAGCTACCACCAAAAAATGGGCTTTCAAATTGAAACATTTGAGTTGTGGACCCTTAATATGATGCAGTTGGGTTATTTTTTTCCATAATCTGCACAAATCCCATATATCACAATTTGGTTTAGCACACAAAGGATTAATAAAAAAAACAAGGGAAAATAGTGAGTATTACTGCATAATGTCAATCATGAAAATGTCAAAGAGAAGATAAGGAGAAAGGAAAGTAGGAAATCTCACCAGAATAAGAAATGACACAATGTTTGTGAGTGAAATTTGCATACACACCAAATCCTGTAGCCCAGGGTAAAGGGGGTGGGATGGGGGGTAAAAGAGGAATCACTGTACACTACATTCTCCACTCTGATATGTCCTCTTTCAATCATTTTTATTATATAATTTTCACCTTATGAATTTTTTTCTTCCATTTCATGATCCTGCAATTTTTTCCTGTTTTCCTTCTTCTTTTTCCTCTTCTATTTAGAGCTAAGAGTGTGAATATCCATTTGCGAAGCACAAACAGCTTTTATTTATATTTTAATGAAAAATAACATCACCAGATTAAGTCCAAGCTTCGGCTATATATTGTGCAAGGTCAGGCATGCTCTAAGGACAGGATACAGGTAGCATGGGAAATGAAATTTCATTTCAGAATGTTTCTAAAAACGTTTCAGGCACTAGCAAAACATGCTCCTTGACGATGACCAACATGGAAGATGAAGTTGTTGATCAATTTGGCAAATGAGTTTACAGAGTTTGACATGATAACACATGCCAAATACATTGGAACTTTAACGTGCAGACGACATACACATGTACAAATATCTAGACACAGAGAAAATAGATAAAAAAAAATCAGTAGATGTATACAACCAAAGAAATAAGTTCCAAAATTTCGAACCAGAGTTGTGTCACCCATGCTCTCATAATTACCCCTCTACCAATTACCACGAAGGGACAAGGGATAGTTGTTGGGGTGGGGTGGGATATGGGAGAAGAAGGGGAGATTTGAATTCAATAGAGCTTTCTAAGTCATGTCTTCAGACATTCACAACTCCATACATCCCAATGTAATGACAGTGAGAGGAGAGTATAAAACCAATAGAACTCTATAAAATGCATGTGATGTGCATGGACACAAGCCAGTCTGTAAACAACTATGTCTGGTAAGACAGACTATGCCCCAATCCCATCCCAGGGGAGAAGCCAGAGGAGCTATGACGTCATTAGGGCATAGTCTGTGTTACCAGACAAAGTTGTTAACAGACTGGGTTGTGTTCATGCAACTCGTAGCTAGCCTATTACCTACGCTATCTATAAAATTACAAGTGATTAGAGGCCCATGAAAAAGTCAAGGAAAAAGAACTGTCCAAATTAGAATTTACAGTTTTGAGACAATTCATAGGAACAGTATATGAGGTATTTGCAATGATATATTGATAAAACACTTCACTATAAAAGACCTGTCATACTCTACGACTAATCATTATGTGCGAATTTAGTAACATGTATGTACTGTGAGTTGGGATTACTTAAAGCGACAAAACATACACTATGAAAATGAAACACAAACCAAAGAAAGATAAAACCCTGGATCCAATTTTAAGTATTTTTAAGAGAAAATTAGATAAATGTGATGAATGCTTAGAATGGGTATGGTATTCTGAAAATCTGATGGAATTTTGCTTATTTTTATGATTCTTTTTGAATTCCATTTAAGCTAAATTGTAACAAAAAGTGAGCTTTTCACATGTATATAATATACAAGATGAAAAAGATATTCATCATTGATCTGATCCCGGAAGGAAATACAGAAAACTCATTAAAATTGGTTCAAGTTGTATTTTGGCAATCTAACGATAAAAGACTTAGGGAAACTGTAGGCCCATTTACACTGGCCAGCAAAAATCATGATTTTTCTAAGATTGCGAAACAATCAAACATCGCGCCAGAAAAATCACTTTCCGGAGTGTGATTTTTTTTAGGCGTGAAAAATCACGAAGTTTGCCAGTGTAAATGATCTTTCTCTGTTAAGCGCTCCACTTGACATCATAATAACCATGCAGCGCGCCGGTCTCCTTTGGATGACTGGTGGACATGCGCAGTACCTATCAAAAAATCGCGATGTTTCAGATCACGTTTTTTTGGGCAAGTGTAAATGGTGAGACATGAAATCGCGATCTTAGCAAGTGTAAATAGGCTAAAATCTCATCCCTTGTTGATTTTCAGAATACCACTCATTGTACTACCATGATAGAAAGATGGGATGGGTATAAGCATCTGTCATTTGTGTGAATTAAACTGGAAACTAGCGAGTGGAAAACCCAATCATTTTGGTGATTTGAGAAAAATGCACACACCAACCAGTCCGGTTATAAATGTGATGTGAGTGAAATGGAAACTTACATGTGGATCATATACACGCTACAGGAAAAAAGAAAACAAGAAAACGTGATAACGAAATGTAGAGTGAAATAAATCAAAGAAACTCTTCTGGCAACTGGTAGTGGAACTGGCAAGTGGAAAGCCCTGAAAATGTCTCAAGAACTTTAATTGCATGTTACACTATATTTCCATTTTATAGAATTCTTAACAAAACAAAGCTATCAACCTGTCACATGAAAGAATTGCTTCAAAATGATAAACATGTATTAGTGGTATTATCATGATCAATAGAGTGATAACCGTCTGTAATCATGGATGGGAGGTGATATTTGAATATCTACCAACAGATGACACTAGATCACCTCTATACGAGTTTGGCCAACTCGGTTTCAATAGGTAACAATATGGTGCATATGCTTTTGTTATCTGCTTCTGCTTGCCCAACATAGCAACACACGCAGTGTTGTTACCTATTGAAACCATCTTTCAATTGATTCCCCCTTCTACCCTTCACTTTTAATTTGAATGATCTAGCATATGCATTGCAATGGTCAATAAGCTGTTTTCGTAATGTACATGTGTATGCACGACTCTTCACCTGAATGCATACATGTAAACATATACATGTAATGACATGATGTAGAGGTAAAAAAACAAAGGGTTCATATTTTGTTCTTTTTGGTTTGTACAAGATAATCAAATAAGACATAGTATACAATGTAACTTGAAGCATTGAAGGATGCATTATAAATACTTTAATGTGCTTGTGAGTTGTGACAATGCAGAGTACATGTATGCCGAAATAATTTTCATGTAGCTAGACTATTTGTGAATATGGGGTGAGCGAAACCATTAAAGCTTCATTGCACCTTTCGTGGTAGGGTCCATGATTGCACTGAATGACAGGTGTATACCAACTACATGATCGATAGCAGAGTGGTGTCTTGGTAATAAAAAGTGCATAGATTTGCCTAACATACCATCAATTATTGTACTGGTCTGGGCCCTGTTGCATAAAACTTAACATTGATGGTAACTTTGCTATCAATGGCAACTTCTATGCCTCAATGGCGCATAAAGAGTGAATTCCTTCTCTGCCAGACTCCATACTGCCTAAAGGGTGTTGTAATGGTTACGGTTCGATATTCCTAAGGTTTGTTCATTCCAAAGGTTCGTTATTCCGAAGGTTCATAATTCCGAAACACGTAAATTGCCTATAAGCTCGATGCTTGTTAGTCCGAAAAAGAAAAAGGGTTCGTTAAACCGAGCATTTGTCTTGTAACGTTCGGAATAACAAACGTTCGGAATAACGCGTGCTTCCCGTTGTAATTACCAGTGCAAGAGTGCCTCACTGGCGCTCAAAGAGTAAATAAAGTGAGGTGCCTAATATATGATGTTCATGCAGGGAAAAAATTAATTCAAAATTTTTCGGGGGCTACTTTTTGAGCACATTGGCCATTTGGCATACAATATTGCATCGTGTCTAAGGGAATTTCGGGGGCTCTTTTAACATTTTCCAGGGTTGTTTTAATCATTTTGTGAAAGAAATCACCCGAGCCCCTGTGTATCCAATCCCCTGTGTTCATGTAAAGTACAACAAATATACTAGTGCAACCACATTTTACTTTCAATTTTCAGTTATCAGCACACCCAGTGAATGTAAAAGTTGATTCGCACCAAGATGTGTACATTCAAAAGTGAACGTCTAAATTGTGCACAGTAGTCTGGAAAGCAGGCCCACTAACCATTGAATGCCAACAAAGTTGAAGTGAACTGGCTCACCTCAATAGACTCACTATGATGACTACCAACCACATACAAATACATTTCAAAGCATCTTTCATTGATAGTAATATTTTTTTCATCTAATCTGCATTTGGCCTGCAAGCAAAATACTTTAATTGACCCTCAAAATATATTACAAACTTAACCAAAACTCTAATCCTCAACCCTGACCCACATCCAAAGCCGTAACCTTGACATCTATCTCAGCCCTTAACCATAACCCGTAAAGATCAATTTGTCAATTCAATTCACATCTTTTTATCTACAAGCACAAGCTAATAGTTGGATTAACGGATTAAAGAACTAAGAGCTGGGATTAGGGTTAGGCCTAAGGATATGGGTGAGGGTTAAGGTTTAGAGATTTGGTAACATTATTATATCTTAAAGGGTGGATTCTACAAATTTACTTGAAGACCAAATTCAGAGAACATAACAAATTTCCATCATCCAACCATCTCTCACATCTGCATGTCTGGATGATTTGACCGTCATCAAAGCATCACTGTCACCATGTCAACCACTTTCATCATAATCATCACTATTCCCACTCTACTACAAGTACCATCACCACCTCCATCAATGCTAGTGCTATGACACAGACTCCTATCTACGCTTTTCTCATCATTTCACACCATCACTACATGTATTGTCAGAACAAGAGAACTGAAAATAGCACTGAAGATACACTGTAGAAGGTGGAAGTGCATAGCTGCCATCCCTCGGCTCTGGACGACACTTGATGATTGGTTGACACATACAGTACCATATCAGTACAGCTTACTCTCGATATAACGAGGTCGTCGGTACCAGGGCTTTTTCCTCATTATAACGGAACCTCGTTGTATCCAAACAGAATAAAAAACAATAAATACATTGAAAACATGTGTGCTTGTGTGTTCATTGTGTTTTACTATGTTTTCATATCCATAGCCATCTTGGAAACATGCGTTATCAAACTGAAAAAAAGGGGATTGGATCGTGCGTTTTCAAACTGAAAAGGGATATGCGCTTTCAAACTGAAAAGGGGATTTATTTTTGCTCAACACATTATCCTACCTTGATACATTTTGACGTTTCAATAACTAATTGCATTCAATGAATTATAGACCATTCCCGATACGATGGGTGTTATTTTGCAGTAAATTAATAGGTCAATTGTTCTCGTAATCTTCTGGACAAGAAAACATGCTGTTTCATTGTTTGGACAAACAAGAGAACAGGCGGCGCAACGGGTTGAACGGCCGGGATATGAGGGGAAGGTGGAGTTAGAGCGTCTCGCTCGCCTGATAGGTTTTGCACAACTAAGTATTGACACCGTTATGATCTGCACATTCTTTGTGGGTCATTCCAAAATTATTAAGAGGGGGTTCCATGTAGAAGATTAACGCTGCCCTGCATGCCCATACATGTATTTCAGTTTGTATCGTGATGATTTCCAGCGGTATTCTAATTTCAAGAAGAATTTTTTATTATCTCTTCAAATCTTTCAATGTCATATTTCAGTGCGTGAAATATACTTCACTCGTCCGAGATCACATTTGTTTTTGTCAAGAAACCCAATCAATCGCTGCTCATCAGACACACACCCAATCATGCCAATTCAGCACGCACCGTGTCATTGATTGCCGTGATGGGATCGGACTTGGAAGCCATGTGCTTTCAATATACGTAAGCTGTGCGATCGCGAAAGAGTTTATTAGAAACTGTGCACATTCTGTAATACACGGCCACACAACGCAATTGCGTTGTGTGGCCGTGTATTATGAGATGTGTGTCTGGCTCCTTGCGGTGCCGGTGTTTTCATGTCTCGAGTTTTCCTTCCTCATTGTAACGGGACGCAATTGTTATGTTTTTCTTTGTCTTGGGGTCAACAGAATAAGCTCGTTATAATGAAATCTCATTGTAACCGTGCTCGTTGTAAGCGACGTGTTGCACCATAGCTTTGCATGTAGAAACATTTGGGACCGAGAGATTTCTCTCGTTATAACGAAACCTCGTTATATCCGGGCTCGTTGTATCAAGAGTAAGCTGTACATGTACTGACCATCAGCATATCACCATGCCAACAGTAAACACCACACCTACCATATCTCCATTAGCATGATATGGACAAAAATCACTTCATTATCAGGGCTTGCCCTCAACTCTTTTTTTTTTTTAAGTGGACATCACGGCCACTTGAATATGAGATCTAGGTGGCCTCATGGATTTTCAGGTGGACCAAACTGTCCAGACTGTGAGTAATGAGCGATTTGTCCATGTTTTTGTTTCCATGAACTGCAAAATGTTTACCCCACCTTTAAAGAATCTAGTTTTGTCTGGAAATGTGAAACACTACCTTAAACATAGCGTACACTACAATGTTTATCATTCTCTAAGAAGCCGAAATAACTGGAGGAATTCTGCGTGAGTGAAGTTTTGTGCAAAGTTTATTTTGATAAGACACTGGAACTATATATACTATAGAGTACTGCACATACAGAGTTGTAGTACTATGATAGGAAGATAATTCCCCTCTCACATATACTGTAGCATATTCACCAATATTTGTTTTTCATATCAATATCAGGAACAAAACTACGGGAACATGAAACTGAGGTTCATTTAGGGTGCTAAGTTCTCACATAGAACTCATGTCAATTGTTCATCAATGATCTTTGTCATGTCCAGTTTCAAATGATTTTCATGGGACACTCAAAAGACTTTCTTAGTGAGCAGGAGACAGCGAGAATTACAAAAGAAATATACAAAGCATACATATCATCATTCTCAAATTATGAAGTATCAATATATTAAAGGACACTCAGTTATTATATGCACCAGATAATGAATACCATCTTTGGCGTGTGTGCAGTGTGCACTAAGGCATTAAGACAGGACTATAATTTTTTTTAATAGACTTTAGCTTCCCTATATGTTTTAAAGAAGTCAGGTAAACAAATGTCTTTCTTTATTATGCACATCAGGTACAAGGTCAAACAGATTAATATCTATTTCAGTCTTGTAACTACATACATGTACAGGTAAACCACGTGTTCATAAATCCACAGGTGGTATTCCAAAATCTCTCCTAATTTTCCTGCTAAATCCCCTCCTAAGTTGTCTAATAAGCTTCATTCGACATGTATGTTTTCTTTTAATATAAATTCATGAATAAATCAATGTAAACATCTAGCCTGAAGAGGAAAATCATACAAAAGCAATACATACATTTATAAAATACATTGTAATAAGCTGCTTTTAATAATGTTCCACTTGTATTCAATAATATTTGTTGTACTTATGAACTCATAAAAACATTAAACAATCAGAGTAAATATTAACAAAATCTCATTGCTTGTTAATAATTTCTAATCAAACATTTAATAAAAATACTCATATTTGACAGAAAATATAAAAAAGTCACAAACATTCGGATGGAATGATTTAAAAAGGAAAGACTGAATATCTGCTCTAGTGTATTGACAACATACCCACTTTGCATTATGTTCTTCATTATACCTTCTTTCATCAATTGTATCAAACAGGCTTTGAAAACCTCCCTTCTCTTATGTGCTTGATCATTTATTGTACCTACAGATCATATTTTAGAGTGAATGCAATTGATTGATTGTTGAGTACTGAGTATATGTGTATATCATGTGGCAAATCCTTTATATTCATTTGGTTCTCTTACCAGTATGTATCGCCCAGATAAGTAGCTACAAGTAATTATTTATTAAAAACAAAGGGAAATACATGCCTGGCTAATACTCCATTCTGTTAATACACATAAGTGTAAAATGAATGCAATTAATGCTTAATCCTTTCACCCACAAGCTTTAGAGTTAGTGCAAATGATACCTCATAATGTTACAGATGTTCATGAAAGGTGTATTTCGTAGCATGCAGTGAATGTTCAGGATGACATCAATATTGTCAGCTGTAAAAACATACTGGGGGGGGGGGGGGGGGTGCTCATGGAGATCACCATGAATGATACGAGCGAGTAACGAAGTATAAGCAGTGACAGGCAGCAGGAAATTGCCATGTGCAAATTCATTCACAAATAATATGTGCACATGTGGGCCTGTCTACAGTAATAAGTAAATTTCTGTTACATTTACTGCAACATTTGCATAAATCTCCTAAATTCCAATTATTTTTTTAGTCTCTTAAAATAAACCAGCCAATAATAATAAAATATCAAAGAAATGTATTGATTTGCATTTTACGTTTTGTATGCTTCAGAAAATTTGCCCTGTACAAATTTGCCACAGCACGCTGGTAACAGGACAGATGAGTTTAAATACACTCGTCTGTCCTGCTACCATTGTGATATGGCAAATTTGTACAGGCTTAGTTTAGAATAATAATGAACATTCAGAGGAGGATTTTAGCTGAAGTTATTTTGGAGGAAATTAATTCAACACTCTGTCATATTTTGGTGGTGCAAGGTTGTCATACTTTCAAATGATTCAATTGTGCCAAAAAATATCCCTTTACTGTAGACAGACCCGTGTACATGTAGAGCGCAATTTTGTCTGGTACTCAAAAGGGGCGTCTTCATTAGCCCGATGTGGGCGAAATAGCGAGCTTGTTCTGATCGGGTTAGCTAGCCAGATCACGAAATAACTAGCTATTTGCATCTTCATTAGCTAGATCAGGCAAAATAGCAAGCTATTTGGTCGAGAAAATTTCCCAAGAAATCTTGGGCTAGATGGAGCTAGTTTGAGCTAGTTCGCGAAATAGCTCGAGCTAGCTCGGAGCGTCTTCATTAGCCCGAAAATTTTCCGACCCCAGCACGCATCAGCGCGCATGAGGCATTGCTTACGTTAGGTTTTTATATGTGCGTGAATGCGAGCTCACAACCGAAGCAACGCGGTCGTGGCCTATTCCTGTCGCACACTACGCATGTGCGAACATCGGGATAATTTATGCATCCCGAGTTTCGAGCTAATGAAGACGCGATCGCAACTTCAGGCTAGTTCCCCGGATCAGCAAAATAGCTCGCTATTTCGTCTGATCGGGCTAATGAAGACGCACCTAGAGAGCTAAACAGCCGTCCTGCATGTTCCCCTGCTTGTCTGTCATGTTGATATTCTCATAAATGTTTACTTTGCTTGTTTCTTCACACATACAAAAAGAATTGTACAGGTGTTCCTCGTAAGCTGTTGGCAGTCAAAATCAGCACCAAAAACTCATTTCTTTTTCTCTATCACAGTTCAATATTTACACTTCACTCCGTATATTGGGCAATGACACATATAAATAAATATCTTAAAAGTTTTAGTCGGTGCTAATCTTAACACAGAAATAATCAACTGAAGTGAAAAGCTATCATCAGAATATGGAAAAGAATCCTTACTTTCAATTTTTAAAATGTAAGGTGATAAAACTTTTGAAGGTACAAATAAACATCTTTCAAAAATATTCCTTCATCAATCATGACTAAAGTATTGTTCAAGCAATTTCTATTTGAGGTAATTTACATTATTATATAATATAGTATAATATTGTTCTGTAAATGAATGTTCAACTACATGTTGTACTAGTACAGGGCATGTTCCATATAACTGTACAAGTGTTGTAAATTAGCAATGATCATAACTGCAATGGTAATTTGGAGGTCATTGACTGTTTCCATGGGGTTGTTACAGTCTTCGTAATTTACAATAATTGTACACAAAGCTCAAAGGAATTGGCATAGGGAAAGGGAAAGGGAAGAAAAAAAGGAGGCGCAGTTTTACACTGTAGTATATTTTGTCCAGTTCAGCATGAAACATGATGCTTTAGCCTAAAATGCATTGTGTTTCATGCTGAACTGAACAAAATATACAGCGGTTTAAAACTACGGGTCCTTCCTTTTCCCTTTCCCTATGCCAGTTCCTTTGAGCTGTAGTGTACAGACTTGACTCTCTCAGTCCCATAGGCAGCAAATTGTTTTTGAATTGAGATGGGACCTTCAGCGGTCGCCGATCGGTACTGAGAGGGTTAAGTCAATGGGCAGCATGGCCCGGGGAGGCACATGTGTGGTGGGAGGGGCTAAGGTTGAGGGTTGGGTTGGGTAGGAGACTTTACAAGAAACCCATTTCCTCCAAGGCATTGCGTGTAGCCTCCAATTCCTATAGAGAAAAGGGGGAGACAGAAAAAAAAGACAAACAAAAAAGACAAATTTTACGAAACAGCAGCAAGGGTGGGTGGCTGGATGGGGATTGGGAATGTTTTATTTTCTCTCTGACTTGGGGTAGATTTTAATGGCAAATAATGAACAAAAGCAGAATAAGTGGGGAGATGGAAAAGTTGTATTCAAAAACAGTTCCTGGGACTAAGAGGAAATAATGTGGGAAAGGGTTCAGAAAGAAGTTGCAGAAAAATGAGAAGGAAATGAGATAAAGGAGGACAGAAGAAGACAGAGGAATGATGAAGAAGTTAGAAAGTGCACTTCACAAAGAGGAGAAACAATGAGAGACAAAAAGAAAGGGAATCAAATAGGCAAAGCATGTGATTGCATATTAAGGACAAGCTGATGATGTACAGTATTAAACACCGAGACAGGAGTAAGAGGCAGAGAAGGACATCAAATGAAGAATGAATGAATGAAGAGTAGAAGCAAAAATGAGGAAGAGTGAATGAAGAAAACAAGCATACAGAAGGAACAAAAATATAAAGAGCAGAACAATCATATAACAAATACAGCAATAGAGAAGAGAACAAAGAATAAGAGGGAAGAGAGCACAAAAAACGAGAACAAGAAGAAACAAGAAGAAACAAGAATGTGGACAAGGAAAAGAACAGGAAGAGAGGGATTGGCAGACTAAGGAGGAAAGGACATTTTGGAAATGAAAAGAAAGTGGTTCATGGGGTTGGCAGAAAAAGACATTTCAGGCAAGAATTTGGGTACAGAACTAAAAGAAAATACTAGTAACTGGACTTGAGTCCATCATTTACACCTACATATACTCAGATCAAATGTGAACAATTTACAGAGAAGATAAATGTACACTGACAAAAAGACTCCTACATTATCTTTAAAATTCTTTAAAGTAGTTGTCAAATGAAGAAAAAATTTGTTGTCATGGCTATCAAACATTTTGTGAATGCTTGAATATTCATATCTTAAGTCTAAACTCATTACTATCATACAAATAAATCAATTCAATCATTATCAATTGACTGTACAGTTTAAAGCATTTTCTTGTGACATCATCATACAATAATACTATAAATTTTATGCATGTAATACTAAAAGTATTTGTAAATGGAAAGAGCGCTGTATAAATACATGAGGCAGACTATAGAATGTGCTGAATGTGATTAGCTTGGTTGTCAAAGCACACAAGGAATTGTTAGTCAAACAGAAAGGAATAGTTTGATACATTTGGGGCAATGTTTCGACCTCAGTAGAAATCTCACTAATTTCTGTGTGTAAACGCAAAAATCTCACTTATAGCGCGACCTTTGAGGAACGCACACATAACAATCACGGTGCTTCTTGGCTAATGGAACTTTAAATGAATGTGCGCATATTTTTTGTCTTAATTCACGTATAAAGTACAGTGCTTGCTGCCTATCGTCATGAGATTTTACTAACTTGTTTGTGAATGCATTCAAGAATTAAGGAGATTTCGACCTTGGTCAGGATCTCATTAATTCTTGTGTGTGAATGCCCATATCAGCTGTTAGCAACAAACATGAAATTGGCAAGTGAAAGATGCAGCTATCAAACTAGAGGCAATCCGCAATCACACGCAAAGCCAGGTATATAAAATAAACAATGGATTGGTTATGATTATGAGTAAAATACTAGTAATGAAAAAAATCCTAAGGTATATATTTTTTTCAGGTTATAAATAAATAAAATTCCCATCAGATGAAATACAGGATTGAATTGATTTAGCATTTTTGGCTTTGTGTGTATGAATTTGTGAATATAAAAAACAATAATGAGCAATATAGCATTATAATAATGAAACAGATCCAATTTCACACGTTAGCATTGTTTCTTTGACTGTTTTAAATTTGAGCCAAATATGTTCCTGCATTTGAATCAATGATCTTGCTCTCATGAAGAATAATCAAGACTGAGAGAAGATTGTTTACTTTGTTGAAATAACATTTTCAGAACAAAATCTTACTCTAACTGCATCTCCACAAAAATTAAGAGTGTGCAGCATTAGTATCTAATGTTAGTGAGAAGAACTACCAACTACCAACAGGTGCTTTTAGTGTGTGTACGTGTTTGTGTGTGCATGAAAGATAATAGGCGGAAGATAATGCCCTGATGTGATAGAAAGCGCTGACGTGATAGAATGCGTTGTCGTGGAAAGTATACATGTTACAAACATTACAAACATTAGCCCGAGTAGTGCTACCTCATGTCCCAACACTAACATAATTTTCTAACAGAAATACACAAACAACAAATTTGGCATGGAAACATAATTATTACTTATTACTGCACATGTCCGTTGATTTGATAATGATGTCGAATTGAGGATGAAACACCGTAGAAGATACACACGTCAAACCAGATTCAGTGTCATAAAAGTAGTGAATTAGAGGAAGAGATGAAACTTAAGCTCAGCTTAAAGAATAAATGTGTGTAACATATTGATATAGTATGTGTAGTCTGACTTAAAATACAATCCTTGTGTGGTGAAGTAATTTATTTAAAACACATTTCTGAGTGACCATGAACAAACAGGCATACAGTGCACTGAAAAGATGTGCGTAATGTCCTCACATCACTGTACTGTTCAGAATCATCTTTTCTGCTAGAAACCCTGGAAATAATCATGATCACACTAAAAATACGGAACCCCAGAATTTCTTTATAGCTTCAAGAGAAATCTATGAGTACACGTCTTGATAATGTGCTCTTTGTATTAGAACGCCACTCTGGTACCTCTCATAAGGTCCGCCCTTCTTGTACTAGCTAATCTCTGATTTGTCACAACTGTCCACCTTGTGAGCTTGGCATCGTTTTAGCCCAGAAATTGTTTAAACTGGGGCTACTAAGCACATGTTGATTGCATTAAACATCTATCAACTTGTCAACAGATGAAGAAATTAATATGATTTACAGAATGGAAAAACACCTTTTTTTTTCAAATTGCATGGGGCTATTTGAAAATCTGATATTAAATGAGTGCACTAAACCACAATATGGATTATTCACAAGTTAATAGAATACTATTTCCATTCTTTTTTCATTTTTTTTTTTACTGGTGTCCTTTTGAATCATGGGAGCTAAATCATTCTAAGCCCCCATGTATTTCTTCCATAAGAATGGCGACAGCACTGTTCAATTACAGGTCTAACATCTATACTCCAGCTCAAAGGAATTTGCATAGGGAAAGGGAAAGGGAAGGAGCCGCAGTTTTAAACTGCACTATAGTTTGTCCAGTTTTTGACAGTATACTTTTCATGACAGTTTTACTGCCTGTGAATTTGAAAAAAGAAGGTTCCATATTGTAAAGCTACAACCATATAATAATAAGCCCATTAGATTAGACTAAGCAATATTTTTCATATTTTGTACACTGCATTAATTTCTACACCCATACTGAGAAGAGTCTAGGAGGTTTACCAGTCCCACTAAAGTATGTAGGAAATGACACACACTTAGTTCACACTTCATGTATCACATAATGTCAAGCCTTTAAACCAAAAATAATGATCGCATATTAAAGGCCACACAATATTCATTATACTGTAGAAGCACGTTCAAACTTTGACGACCACATGCAAAATACATTGCATCACTTCGATGTGATGGTGTGTGACCGCGGCAAAAGGCTGACACTGCAGATTTTTACATGAAATTGCAGATTTTTACATGAAATACAATGTAATAGCTAAATGTTAAATAGTACAGAGAGAGATGAGGGTATATGGTGAGAATAGGTATGACTTCAAATAGCTTCTAACACATCCTTACTTGTGGTCACTTCGGACGGAAAGCATGGGGCTTTTGCTTGTTTCGTCAGTTTACTTCATAAAAATCGGGCTAAAAACATGGTCATGAAGAGGGTGAAAAGAGAAAAAAAGTTCCACTGTGATGCATGTACAGGTACATAAATATGAGGTACAGGTAATACTGATATAAACAAAAATACAATAGAGATTTTCACTCTGCGTTTACATACAAGAAGTTGAAAACTTCAGGACTCCATCTTATAAATAGTTGCCGTTGATCTGAATCAACTGCAAGTCCAATGCCCTTTAGTACACTGTATCTCTTAAGTTACAAGTGATATCAATCACAAATCAAGTTACAATCAATCCTAAATCTTTATAAGATAGGGTCGAGATTTGTATGAAATGTGGCCCTACACTCCAGCTCAAAGGAATTGGCATAGGGAAAGAGAAGAAAGGGAAGGAGCCTCAGTTTCAAACCGCAGTGTATTTTGTCCAGTTCAGCATGAAATACGATGCTTTAGCCTAAAAAGCATTATATTTCATGCTGAACTGGACAAAATAAAACTGTGGCTCCTTCCCTTTCTTCACTTTCCCTTTCCCGATGCCAATTCCTTTGAGCTGTAGTGTACATGTCTAGTACACTATAGTTCTATTATAAGCCTGTCTTCATATCTGAGAGCACAGTATCACATACTTGTAACTGTGGTACAATAATTTCAAATACATGTATCGGTGTGAAGTTATCATAACCCAAAGTCCAGCTGGGACAACTTAGCACAGGTAACTTTTAAGCCAAGGACCTGAGTTATCAATGTTTGAGTTGTCTGGCGCCCTCACACCATATACGTGTAAATCAGAGAGTGCATTACCTGCACTCTTATGACAAAATATCTGCACCATTGAATGAACAATTTCCCACATGCAGGTATATTTCACAGAGATCGAAAAGATATTTAAGATTGCACCAGGGGCATTTTTAATTTGGAGGTTCAGGTACAGTAATAGTGAATGACAATAACATGTATTATGACAAGGTGGGATATCTTTTTGGAAGTTTTTGAGCTTCTTATGGAAAGTCTCAAATGGAGTACTAGTATCTTGTAGCATGTAGAGTTACATATATTGTGCCATTGATGAATAAATTGAGATACAGGTCAGTTAAGGTAATCAAACGCACTACTGTGTGCGAAAATTTCACCATCTGCCAATGCGTGCTGCAGATATCGATTGCAATGATTTTCATTTGTTTTCTCCTCCGATATATGTTTCATACACGCTTGACATTATATCCTGTAATCGTGAGATTAAACAAAGCCAACAATGACATGTGACATGGATAGAACTAATCGCAGACTGTCTTACTTGAAAAATAGATTAACTGCAAACTATGTGTGTACAATGTATGAGAGCATAATACAGCTAAGCATTGACAAAAATCGATGTGTTGGAACATGAGCAAGGAGATGCTCTGAAAGCAACAGGTACAAAGGATATCAATACTAGTGTACAAATATAAATGCAAATGTCAATTTTGCACATGTTCTGAAACATGAAGAAATACATGTACAAGTACTGAAAATTACACACATACACACACACCACGCACATACATGTACACACATACACACACACACACACACACACACACTTGTACATGTACATACACACACACACACACACACACACAAACACAAATTACTTACTCACACCCACAAGAAAAGAAGCATAACACCTTGCACTGAAACACACTATGTGACATGGAGATGGAGATGGAGATGGACATGTGCACTGTAATTCTAAATGAAACAATCAAGTCCCCTCTTATTCCCCCCCCCCCCCCCCTTTGAATTGTCTTTGTCAATTGTTGTGGTGTATGATTTTACTCAAATCTAACGTCTAATGCCCACAATAATTGTATCATTTCTTGCTAGGTAATCTTAATTTTTTGCTAATTGTTACTGTATTTTTTTACCAAGGGTATCATAATTTTTCATGGCAGCCATTCGGAACCCATAGTAAAATGATAGGGTGATAATTTAGCAGGAAATACTTTCTTTCGTTTTACAAGAAAATGCTCTTACAGTATCATAGCAGATTTGATAGTGAAACAAGTTCAAATAGGACCCCCCCTTCCACCAAGTTTTTTTCCTTTTTTTTTTCTTCACATGCATCTCTATCAGCCCCTATCATACATGTACTGTATGCTGCAAATCTATTCCCTGGTTTATCTTTTCAATTGGTATGATAGACAGTGCACCTTTAATAAATGCGATGGAAGGTGTTTTTTTTAAATGTCAAAATCATTTGAAGCAGAACTGTTAACACTTGCGAGCATACAGTATATGACGGAAACACACCCTGCTAGTATTTTTTTTCTTAAACAGCTCTGCTTTGGCACTCTGAAAAATGATGTGCGTTAGTAACATACATGTAGCAAGCAGAAACTAAGGATTTGCTTGTCACACAGTTAGGCAAGTAACGCTGCTTGAAATAGAGATACTTTGGGCGGGTAAGAAACACTGGAGCATTACTTCAGGGCTTTCTTCATGGTACCTCATGCAATAGATCTTCTGTAATGGCCAGGTTGCCTTTTCCTTTCAGCTCCAGCTGTGGTTCAAATAAACCTTGAGAGTAACCTTGCACATGGAATATATTTTTTGCCTAACTGTAATACATGTCCATGTACCAGTACATGTAGGTCCTGAAGGATCTTTCTGTACTATAGTAGATCTTGCCTAATTTAAACATGTAAAAAGGTACAATGACTCTTGCCTAACTGTATGATGCTCAATGTAACACTAATAAAGACATTGTCATGAAACTGTTTCAATATCAAATGAGCATACAAATGTACATTATGCCTCTGAACCAAAACTAATTGACAACTTTGTTGCTAAAACTAACTTGCTATTGAGAGGTACATGTAAACAAACTAGCCATAGTGTTATTTTCATCAAAATATGTGTACACTGCACCTCATTATACTTTATTTCCAAGCACATTTGAACACTTCAATCAGCAATAACTGAATGAATTCAAAGCAGCATCTTATCAATTCATATGTGATTGGCAAACTACAACCAAAGTGATAAACAAGACAATGTCAAAAGAAAATAGCAAACATAATGTCTACTTGGCACAATGAAGTCAACTGAAAGTCAATGAAACATAAACTGAAACAAAGCAAAATAAATCTGAACAGTTGTCACTTGAAATTAAGAGAAATGATCCACAGAAGGAAAACCCTTCTTTACAACTTTGAAAACCCAAGTTCATTTTGCCTGTTGCAGGTTTCATACATGCTGCACTGACATCTTCAAACTCTTTCAAGGCAATTGTTTGTCCCACTGCAAAAACATGTTATGCATTTACCACATTTGGTTCTCCCTTTTGTGTTTTGCAATGTACCAAATCTGCATGAGTAAATGTTAACACAGGCATTACCAGGCATCCATATTCCAGGGTCATTTGTGTATTTTCATTCCTGTACGGCTCAAAAGGACCACTTCATAAATCAGATTAATTCATGAATCATGTATGAAAATGTCAGAACATAAATCAACTCAATGCTGAGGACATGCATGCATGTACACAATGTGGATACATTCAGTATACGTTTGTGACGCTGTGTGAAATACAGTGAAGCCAAAGCAAAGCATCTTGTCTGTACGTAACACACACTGTCAGGAAGGAGGAAAGAGAGAGAGAAGAGGGGGGTCACATACCTCAGAGAGCAGGTCTTGGGCCTGAATGGCTTTCAAGACGTTCTTCTTGCTCGTTTCTTGGATCTCACCCCCCAGCATCAGCTCATCCAACATGAAGTAGGCTTTCTCAAAGTTGAAGATGATGTCGAGCTCACAAACCTAATGAAGGATAAAAAGAATGACAATAAAAAGACAGCTAATCAATATATTACATGTTTAGCTCATCAAGCTAAACAAGGATCAACATGATTAAAATAAAAAGACAATTAATCGCAATGTATAAATACTGAATAGATAGCTCATCCATTATGTAGTAGGCTTTCTTGAATTTAAAGATGATGTCGAATTTACAAACCTGACAATGATAAGCAAAACAACAATAAAAAGACAACTAATTAAGCACAAAATATAAAGATCACATTTAGCAAGATTATCAAAAAATGTTCTAGAAGTTGAAGATCTGACATTGAGCTCACAAACCTAAAGGATCAACATAATCAAAATAAAAAAAGACAACTAACGAATCACAATGTATAAATGTTGAATATATAGCTCATCCAGCATGAAGGAGGCTTTCTCAAAGTTGAAGATGATGTCGAGCTCACAACGAACATAAATAAAAAGATAACTAATTCATCACAAGTATAAATATTGCATATGTAGCCTATCCAGCATGAAATATGCTTTCTTGGCAATTTAGCAAGAAAGTGGACAGAGGTAATTAACGAAGAAGCAGAAACAGTGCTAAATAAACCACCAGATACTTGTTCAAGAGTGGTGCATCAAAATTTAGACTTCAAACATGATCAGCAAATGAATAAAAAAAATAGTTACCGGGGAAATATTGCACAATTACTTGCAGGGGATAATTTTCAAGCCTGATGAATTGGAACAAGAACTGGGAAGAATGTTTTGCTGAAACCCTATGAGAAAAACAAACAAACATTTCACAGGGGCTGTTTATCGCATCATGGGGTATAAATCACCCCAATCCAATGTGTTATTTTCCTTCTGAGGGGTAAAGAAATATCAAACTTGGGAAGCATCCTTACCAAAATTACTGTCGTACCCCCTCCCCCGATACTCACACTTCCAAAGTATTTGTCTAACAGCTCTACGTATCTGTGGATAATCTCCAACGTCAGCAATTCGTTGTCATTGTCCTCAATAGCACAGCAGAAGTAAAGACTGGCATACCTGTAGGGTGACAAAGAGGGGGACATTTACAATGTAAAGCATATTAGTGCTTAATGTAACATATAGGTAAAATATGCGTTTAATAGCCATGCATGTACACTACAGCTCAAAGGAATTGGCACGGGTAAAGGGAAAGGGAAGAAAGGAGCCGCAGTTTTGAACCGTGGTATATTTTGTACAGTTCAGCATGAAACATGATGCTTTTTAGGCTAAAGCCTAAAACTGGACAAAATATACCGCGGTTTAAAACTGAGGCTCCTTCCCTTTCCCTTTACTCATGCTTATTCCTTTGAGCTGTAGTGTATGTGTTCAAATTCAAACTCTCCTTTGGTTTTTCCCCTCCACTAGGCTCTAAATTGTATGCAGCAGCACTGCCTTGATAATATCCCATTTCAATCAGAAACTACTGTACAATAAAATTTGTAGTAATCCTTAAGGCTCAAATTTGATTACTGCTGTGCTTTGTAGAGGTTAAAGCAGATACAAACTAATAGCGCCATCTCGAGACCTAAATTACTCATACCTGGCCAGTTTCTTTACCCATAATGCTAATGCAGTCTGGTAATACAGACCCGCTTGAATGATAACTTGCCAGTTAACTACTTAATACATTTATATCGCAATAACCATGCTACTTAATAGCAAAATAACTACTTTCCCTCTCGAAACATCTTAGTTTTTCTATACAAATGCAATTACAGGTTAACTTGTTCTCTGCATTATTAGTATAATTATTTGAAAATGTATATTTTTAAGACTACGTATTTATAACACACAGTCAATGAGAGACCACACACAGTTCGCTCCCCCTTTAAATAATCTTGACCCCTGTGTTATTTTTTCATTGACTCTTACCTCTTGTACACAATCTTATAATCCCTCCACTCAAGGAAATTGCACATCTTTGGTTTGCGGGTGAGTACTGTAGCGATGAGTTCCCGGGTGATCTTCTTCTTGGTCTTGTCTGTGTACGGAGTGTACCACTTCTGCAGGCGCAGCTTGCCCTGCCGGCTGAATAGCAGCATGAAATGGAGCTAGATATGGCAGAGGGATGAGAAGCAAGCAAATCAGTCATTCTAATTCAATGACGAGACGGTCAATATGACACTGCACTCTGCATGTTCGCTGATATCAGGAGTATGGATCAGTACAGTAGGTGTCGAAGCCTATGGGAAAACAGTTTTCGGGATTTGTAGCATGGCTATTATAGCTACTTTGTCTCACATTTAAAGATTGTCCGTCCGTTTTGCAAGCTTAAAATTTGAAAAGGTCTATCATGATCGTAAATTGAACAAAGTGTGATTCAAGACCATTTCTAAGAATATAGCATGTTTACTTGTAAAAAATTTCAGCCGTTAAATTTCAAACCGACTTTTTTCGTACCACGAAAAAAGTATTAGTCTTTGTTACAGTATCTATGTGGTTATTATGCGTGTGTGAAATCCTAATTTTATGAGTAACTACCAAATTTTGGAGATGATTCCTTCCATAGAACAATGTTTTTCATAATGCGTTTTATAATTTAATAAACACATTAATCAATAAAGCAGATATTTCAACACAAACTGCTAAGAGCCTGAGGTAAAGACTATTAATCAGACGTTGTTTACGTGCATTATTTGAATTTTACACTACGTATCAGTTTCAAATTGTGAATATAGAGCTTGCTTACACTTCTCTTCATGTTTTGCCAATGTTTCGATGGTTTTGTGGTGATCTGAAAAAGGGACTGGCTGTCTTTAACATCTTTCAAGCAAGGATACAATATAGGCCTACCTATGTGTAAATTCTAGGACTAAAATTCCATCAAAATATACCAGGCAAAAATTAGACACTTACATATTTACATATTCAAAATGGCGACCCATATCGAACGAGTGATGAAACAGACCTTATTTAGCGCTATTGATGAATATGCATGAGAAAAGTGATTTTTGTTTTGATTGTGCACATAATCGACAACATTTGCATTACTTGTGTCATTAAAAGTGACAAAAATATCATTTATAACTTCTACGTTATAAACTTCAGAAGTTCAGTGGCGGATCAAGGATTTTGTAAGCAAAAAGGCAGAATCTTCCAACTTTCTGAATATCATGCACGCATCATCTACCATCACTGAAATCTAGCTCAGCGAGGTGGCCATGGGGCCGGGTGGGGTGGCGTTGAAAAAAGTGGCTCTGAAAAAAAAATATTAAAAAGAATGGACAAACAATATACAGTATAAATATAGGCCTAATGAAATAAAATTTAGAATATAGAATCTTTTCCAACAACAATGAAAAAAGAAAAAAAAAACAATGATCTGAAGAGTGCTACGCCTACGGCAATGGATTGTTATTCAAAACGTGATACACACGAATCGCATATAAAGAACTGGCGGATGCGTGTACTTGCGCGTACATAATCGGGTGTGATTGAACACACGCCTTAAATCAACCAGCAACAACAACAGCATGAACTTCATTCTTGATATATCGCAGCTGCAATAATTCTGACCACTTTACTTCCGTTCATTTTTAATAAAAAAGATGCAGCATGAATTAAAATCATCTATGCTCTGTACATATGTGCAATATATACAAATTTTGAGTGATAGAATTGCCGAAATTTTACAATCTTAGCTTGACTCTCTTCAGACTCTTGCTACGAAACTCACTGCGTGAGCGGGCTGGTCGCAGTTTATATAGGGGCGTTCAGAGGAGCTAGAGCCAGATGCAATTTCAGCGGACCCAACCTCCTCTACAGAGACTAATTTTCGGTCTAGAATGATGCATAACATGCATAATGTATGTAATGTGTGTGCCGGACCAAAAATGCAGCACAGCCTCAGCGAAGCGTAGACCTTCGTGGACCTACAGTGCAGCCCTGGCTGGCTGGCTGGCGCTGGCGTGACTAGTGGCGTCTGGCCAGCGCTCTGGGCACGGGGGCGTTGAGTTGACACACCTCGCCACTACGCCTACACTACACGCATACGGCCGGCAAAAATCCCGTCAAGTTACACGAAAATCACAATAAAAATTAACTATGATAAACTCACCATTGTTATGAATATTTTTTTTACCCACTTTACTCTAGAATGTCAATGCAAACTGCAGAAAATGTGTACGTTAATGTCGTTATTTCCCCATTTCACGGGTTAGGTACACATCACAGAGTACAGCATAGCAGCTCTCGAAACCAGCCGCAAACTTGTTGCATGATGAGCGCCTTTATCAGCAACATATTTTGTTTGATTATATAGAGTTCAAAATTGTGTTCTATCAAATTTTCTAGTTAATGTATAAGAATTTCAAAAAATAATATTTTACTGGAAAAATTTATTTTATATATCATTACTATTTTTATTTAGGAACTTTTAGGGATAAAACTGTTCTGTAAATGCTCCATTGCGACATGTGTAGTAGATTTTCAACAACGGGTAGTTGTGCTGCGACACTGCACTATACCACTACGTAGTGGTATAGTTCAGTGTGCTGCGATGGTATGGCAAGTCGTTTTATCATTTATTCCTATTTCTTGATATCACGAATTCGAATTCTTGATATCAAGAATTCGATTTCATGATATCAAGAATTGCCATTGCTTAACTACACAAAACCATTTCTTGATATCAACAATTCGAATTCTTGATATCACGAATTCGATTTCTTGATATCAAGAATTCATTTTCTGATATCAAGAATTCAAATTCTTGATATCAAGAAATAGTTTTGTGTAGTTAAGCAATGGCAATTCTTGATATCAAGAAATCGAATTCTTGATATCAAGAAATCAAATTCTTGATATCAAGATTTCGATTTCTTGATATCAGAAATTCCATTTCTTAATATCAAGAATTCATTTCTTGATATCAAGAATTGTTAAGTGATTTATTTCGAGCGCAAAATCATTGCAAGAACCCATTTGGATATCGAACTCAAAAGTTGCCCAGAATTAAAATTCATAGTTGATTTCCAGCGCAAAAGTTATGCAGTATTTGTTTTCTGATTTCGAACTTAAAAGTTGCGCATGAATTTGATTTCTTGATATCGAATTCGGCTTGTTTTGTATTTCTGCTTAAAAGTTAAGCAGAAATTCATTGATTGGCTGATTTCCAGCTCAAAAGTTGCGCAGAATTAAAATTCATAGTTGATTTCCAGCGCAAAAGTAATGCAGTATTTGTTTTCTGATTTCGAACTTAAAAGTTGCGCACGAATTTGATTTCTTGATATCAAGAATTCGGCTTGTTTTGGATTTCTGCTTAAAAGTTAAGCAGAAATTCATTGATGCATTTCTGCTTAAAAGTTAGGCAGAAATTCATTGATTGGCTGAGAGCGCTGATGTCCCATACACACACACACAAGGCATACTTTACACATCAGATAAGCATGTTACACATAGCTTATGCACATACACACAACCTATACACAGTCAACTCATCTAATTATATATGCGCACTTGTGCGTGCCCTGGCCCAGAAACCCTGACCTTGTTTGCACTGTTGCTGTGCAAAACAGCCAATCAAGTCACAGCTGTGTGTACGCTAGGCATGCTTTTGTTTACACATGGAGGTGTTACGAAGGAGTAGAAACTCGAGCATCAAACATCTGTATGGGTTTAAAGCGTGCTCATGAATGTCAAAAGAATTCCATAATCATGACAATGCTTTGATGTTCCATGTGCCGGGCCGGCATTTAGCTCATGTCAACTTGAAAAGAAATTTCTTTAATTTCCCATTTGTCTGTAGACGTTTTGTTTTTGACAATTTGTTTGCAAACTTTAAGGAAGTTAACGACAGATAATGACAGATCCTTTACTCTGTTTTTTTTTTGAAAAGTATTGGGGAATCATTAAAAATCGGACATGTAAGCTATTTGTATTACTTACAAAATTGACTAATTTCTTCACTTTCCGACAACTTGTGCATTTGGGGGATGCAACCACTCTCAAAATGATATATTAAGCTGTGTATTATCATTATAACGGCGTGTGTGTGTGTTTGCGTGCAACAGAGATATTTCACTTGAAAAACTTGTTTATTTGTGTTTGCTGATACCTGTTATGCTCATGGAAGTATTAATGCCATTAACAGAAAGGGACAAGCGAAATGAGACTGTACATTTCTTTTGTTCTCTCTGCCACACAATCATGTTCATAATTGTTCAAACACCCGAACAGCACCTGTTGAGAGCACATAACTTTTCAGCGGCTTGGCACATGGGTTCAAAGGAAGAAAGTTGCTTCATATCCCTCCATAACACATCCCTGGTTTACATAACAAAATTGATATTCTCATCACGGCTATAGAAGCCACGCCCAGAAAAAAAACGCTGCCACGCGCCTACAGGCATATCATATACGCGTATCGTTCGAATTCTTGATATCACGAATTCGAATTCTTGATATCAAGAAATGGTTTTGTGTAGTTAAGCAATGGCAATTCTTGATATCAAGAAATCGAATTCTTGATATCAAAAAGTCGAATTCTTGATATCAAGAAATCGAATTCGTGATATCAAGAAATAGGAATAAATGATAAAACGGCTTGCCATACGATGGTGGTGTCGTGGTCGAGTGAGGTGTATATGGCTAGCTAGCTATATGTTCAGCCCTCTCAAATGACAGTTTATCCCGTCATCAGATCACCAGATACAACCAACATCGTCCAGCGGCATCAATGTATCGACCTAATATTGATACTTTTACCCAACAGCACCAAATTTGGCAAGCATGTAGAAACATATTTTACGCAAATTAAATGATCCATCTCGAATTATGCCCAGTAGAGCCAAATACCAAACTACTAAAAAGTATTTTTAGAGCATGAAATCACTCTCTTATATGAATGATAAAACAGTAGGCCTACTGTTGAATATTCGAGATATGAATTAAATCACCAATAATTCTAAACATGGCGACCATTTTTTAAATGGCCACAATCAACAAGCAGTAATAATGGATCACTTTTATAAATAACATATTTGAATGGCATATATTTTCTCAAATCATAATAGGCCTGAAAGAGGGTAGTTTACTACGAAATAGTATAAAAAAGCAGGCTGTTGAGTAATCTTCATGACACATTTTGGTATAAAATATGATCTTTAACAACTTTTCCATAATTTATGAATTTTCATGAAATACATTTCTTCATATTTCAAGAATTAACCTCATGCCAGGATTTACAGTATGTCAACTAATTTTCGAAAAGATATAAGGATGTTTATAGAGGCAATAGCAAGTATATTGGTTTGCACAATGTTGATGAAGGGTTTTGTGATGAGTTTAAAATAATATATAGTAAGTCTACTGTTAAAGGGCCCCTGTCATCAAAATGTATGTTGATTTCTGTTGATGCAACTTAATATGTATATAAAAAAAAATCACTAACTGTTCAATGGAAATATGTTTCCTATATTTTAATATAATTTTTCTATATTTTTTCTCAGCACTGATAAGCCCCGCCTCCAAAATATCCTCCAACTCAAGATTCCCCCTGTGACATCATCAAAGGTAGAAGTTAGCAGGATAATAGACTTAATTTATGCACAAACTAAACATTGCAATGGCTACATGCAAGTGCTTATAATAGCATCACATAGCTAGCACATTTCTCACATAAGGAAACGATTATTCCCACATGAAAGGTTGTTAGATGGTATTGTGTGAAGACATGTAATGCTCTTGTGGGCAGGTGGAGGTAGTCGTTGCAATGTTTAATTTGTGCATAAATTCTGCTTATTATCCTGCTAATTTATACCTTTAATGATGTCACAGGGGGAATCTTGAGTTGGAGGATATTTTGGAGGCGGGGCTTAGGAGTGATGAGAAAAAATAAAGAAAAATTGTTTTAAAATATAGGACACACATATTTCCATTGAACAGTTAGTGATTTTGTTATGTATTATGTTGCATCAACATAAGTCGACATACATTTTGATGACAGGGGACCTTTAAAGAACGTCCCGCAGAATAAACGAACTGAATGTTGATCTTTAGTGGGTTGATATATGACTATTGAATTTCAATTGGTTTTGGAGAGTCGTCTCAAAATATCGTCTTATTCATGCAATTTCTTTAAAGAATTAATTTTGTCTGTAGAAGGGATACATTTAATCATTACATTGGAGGATCATTATTTTACACAACCATATTTACACACATACAAAATAGAGCCATTTATATAGCTCTATGACACACACATACACACACACAAACGCACACACACACACACACACACACAAACACACATATTCTCACACGAACATAGTGTCTTGTTTTTTTATGACAATGAATACGACGTAAGATATACACATATATCGACAATTTTGTAGCAAATATTTATTTCAAAAGAAAATGTACAGGTAAAGAAGCAAAGAAAATCAATTTAAATACTGGCTAGGATTATGAACGTTACATTGACATTGCTTGAAGGTCTCATATATGTTAATATGACCCTTGCCACGCGTACTTCTGGTCGTGGAACGCCCTAGAACATTTAAAGCACTTGGGGAATCTAAGTTTAATCTCAAGCAGTCGAATGCTTCTAACGATCCCCTCATTTACTCTACATACATTACGTGTCACAAGACTGCCTATAATTACATGTAATACACACGAATTCCATAGAGCTACGTTTTGTCTGGTAAACTATTGGACGAGCTAAGAGCGTTTTGTCGCGATTGATCGACCAGTGGTATGGGGTGAACCTGCCCTTGTCTCATCATATTAAGAGCCAGCCCTGTGAAGAGGATGTCAGAACAATTCAAATCATAAATAAATCATAAATCTCAGTTTCCACTTTATTATTATTCATAATGCATGAGAAGAATAACACATACATGTGACAAAGAAGAGGAAGACTATGAAAAAACCTCATGCTAATTACATTTGCAATTCAGAAACCTTTTTTGATTGTTTAGATTTTCAGGAGCTTAACATAATGATTATGTTTACAGTGGGTTTTTGTTTGCTTGTTTCTTTTGACATATAGGAAGTACACAGTCCCCATCATGATAAAAATTGTGACGTCAATGAATTCCTCTTCCCATTACAAATCAAAGAAAAAAAAACAGTTCTGTCTCAATCAAGAAAGATTTGTCAGCTACATCATAGG
Source organism: Arbacia lixula (assembly GCA_963669155.1). Lineage (NCBI taxonomy): Eukaryota > Metazoa > Echinodermata > Echinoidea > Arbacioida > Arbaciidae > Arbacia > Arbacia lixula. Next base: position 18,047,895 of record OZ022590.1, on the reverse strand, counting down.
TTTTCTTTCGTGAAATTTAAAAATCCGTCGACTAATTGGCGACCGATCTCGTATGTGCCCTCACCAAAACCCATGATGCCATGGAACCCGTTTTCGTAGTTTACCCATTCTGTGGCGACACCGGCGCGTTGAAGCGCTTTGACGTAAAATATTCCGTCATCGCGCAGATAGTCAAAACCACACGTTACGACGTACGCGCGGGGTAGCTTCGACATATCCTCGCGCAAGAGCGGTGAGAATTTGGTGGACGTTAGGGTGTCTTTCACCTTCGCCCACAGCTCCTCTTTGCCTAAGGTGTCGGAGGGAGGAGGCTGGTAGCAAGCGGGCTTCATGCTGTCCGGAATTAGGTCGTGGTTGAATCGCTTACGGTAGATTGGCGAAGACTTGAACTCTGCGGATGTGTGTTGGTTGGCGTAGATGTCGGCTGCCAACTGATCGTCCAGGCTCCCGAGTAAATACGCCGTCGTGAACTTCGGGGCGAGCTCCAGCATGGGCATCAGCTCGTTGCCGAAGTCGGAGCATCTCATCTTCTGGATGGACGGCGTGTTGTGGTCAATCATCTGCAGCCAAGGGTATATCAGGATCTGCAGCTTGATGTCGGGGATGGAGATATCGTCGGCCAAGGCGCCGGCAACCACCGCGGTGAGGTAACCACCGGCGCTGTCTCCCATCAGCGCCACCCTGTGCGGGTCGATGCCGAGGTCCCGTCCGTAGGCGAGCACCCATTTGGTCGCGGCGAACGAGTCTTCGAAAGCCGCTGGGAATTGGTGTTTTGGGGCAAGTCGATAGCTATGACATGTAGACAGAGAGACAATAATTATGGGTGGTAATCGAGAGAACCTAAGCCAAAATACATTTCATACCCACTTTTTAGATCATGTTAATAATATAGATGAAAGCGGACATGACGTATACTAGGACGTGGTTCGGAAATAGGACCGCTAGAAAGGGTTGTCGGGTGGCCACGTGATCAAACCACGATCACAATGTTGGGATCCGCTAGCAAATACTTTTTTACACGAGAGGTCTGCCATACTCGCGATAAAATTCAAGTATACCAGTTGTGGATGAGTCTGATCGCGCCGCCGCGGCAAATTTAGATTGCTGAGCTAGGTGAGCCTGAGTTTAGAATTAGGTTTAGGACTAGGGTAAGGGTCAGGAGAATTAGGTTGAGGGATAGGGTTAGGGTCAGGGTTAGGTTTAGGGTTCAAATTCATAAAATTAGTGGGATGCCAGCAAAGTGCATTCCCTTACAAAAATGTCCTGTGGTACTTTCTGTGGTACTACATAATACCACAGAAAATACCACAGGATGAAAAGTTACCACACACATTTCTGTGGTACTACGGATGGGTAGCCTGTGGTACTCCTGTGGTATGGAAAATACCACAGAAAATACCACAGGATGAAAAGTTACCACACACATTTCTGTGGTACTACGGATGGGTAGCCTGTGGTACTCCTGTGGTATGGAAAATACCACAGAAAATACCACAGAGAAACATTATACAACAACAGTACCACACAACAGAGTGGTTTTTAATATGGTAAAGTGTAATACCACATAAAATACCACAGGGATGAATATGCCTATACACAAATGTATGTGGTAATGCAAAGGTGTCGCCTGTGGAACTCATGTGGTACATAAAATACCACAGGAAATACCACACAGAAACATTATATTACAGCAATTACAAAGCAGTGCTGTGGTTTTTACACGGTACAGTGTAATACCACAGAAAATAGAACAGTTATGAAAATTAATTCCTACACAATTGTATACCGAGATGTCGCCTGTACGTGTGGAAAATACCACAGGAAATATACAACAGAGAAACATGATACCACAGCAATATCACACCTATAGCAGTGCTGTTGATTCTTATGGTGCAGTGCAATACCACAGAAAATACCATAGGGATGAAAATTATGCCAACACATATGTATGTGGTAATGCAGAGGCTCGCCTGTGGTATCCATGTGGTACACAAAATACCATTAAATACCACAGAGAAAAATTATACCACAGCAATATGCAGCAGTGCTGTGGTTTTTTTTTTCTATACTATTGCCCTATTGTGTCTTCTAGGCCTTCTGCTAAAACACATAGTTCTTGAAACTTGCGTAATGTTGTACAATCATCTTTAAATAAAAGAAAAACAAATATGATAAATTCCTTTAGTCTGAATAAAAGACTACTGAGCTAATAAAAGAAAAACAAATATGAAAAATTCCTTTAGTCTGAATAAAAGACTACTGAGCTAACTGGCTGGGTTTTTTTTCTATACTATTGCCCTATTGTGTCTTCTAGGCCTTCTGCTAAAACACATAGTTCTTGAAACTTGCGTAAGGTTGTACAATCATCTTTAAATAAAAGAAAAACAAATATGATAAATTCCTTTAGTCTGAATAAAAGACTACTGAGCTAATAAAAGAAAAACAAATATTAAAATTTCCTTTAGTCTGAATAAAAGACTACTGAGCTAACTGGCTGGATCTTGGAGAGCACTGATCTCCCCACTATATCAGTGCTGGAGATGAGAGCAATGTGCAGCACACACACTACAGCTACATGTATATGCGCGCGCACACACAGTCTCACCGGCGCCCAGGCCACTAGCGCTGCATCAGCATGTATCATTAGAGCGGGAAACCGGAAAATACGGTTGGCTTTGTTCGCTAGCTTGGCAAACAAACTTATGCTTGGGATTCAAGACAGACCTTTTTGCTTTGGACATCATGTCATACATCAAATCATTCCAAGGTAAGACCTAGATTTAATGGTATTTACTAGCATTTCTATTATAACTTTGAAGATATCATGTTTGTACAAAGATACCAACAGTCAGTGCAGTGACAGTGTGTAATCGCTGTGAATGTATCCCCGTATGTTAACATTGGTGTTGGATGGTGCTCGACAGCATTGCACTGCACTGTGAACTCTTCCTAACCCTCACTGTATAAGGGGAGCTCAGGCCTTACTTGTGAGTTTAAATTATACAAAAAGGGTGATATCAATACATAAATTGTGATGATGCAATCCACAGTTATTGAGAAGGATTCTAAATTCAGGCCAAGCCAGGGCAGCTAGCACTAGCAGCACATTGTATCTGTAGTGTACTGTAGAGCGAAAAATCAGTCTTTGGATTGAAGGACGTTGGATCCGCTGAGATTGCATCTGCCTCGATCCTCTGAATGCCCTATCTATGTCCAAAAATGTAATTTTGATTAAAGAATGACCTGAATGAGACAGTTATTCCTGCCTAATTAAGGCACTTTGGTGATTGAGGAAAAAATTACAGTTTGCTGGTCAGACTCAATCAAAATATTTGAAGTGGAAGTGGTTGAATTGTATTTCCTTTGAGGCTATACCCTAAATGTTTCATGGACCTAGGTCCGAAAAAAGTTGATTGCCAAATAAACTTGTACATGTATGCATTCTCAGAGCGCACATGCTGTTACGTATTGCTAATGTAGGCATGCACATTGTGACTAAGCCTGAGTCATATCGATTTTTTCAGAAACGGATGTTCGAAGGCTTTGCGCCGATCGAACATCGATGCATCGACGGCACATTGATAAATGGTGTACAACGGATAGCAGAGCATGAACGCTAGCGGTCGTGTATATTTTGCTTATTACATGAGGTCATAGCCACTGCCAAGAGCCAATTTATGAATGAAAGTATAGTAAGCATGCGCAGTGCAAGCCTTCCCCACGTACACAGTATTTCACCAAAACAAGTGTGCAATTCTCTATCATCTCTTACCAAAATCGACCTAGAATTTCACTTTCCTATATTTTATACGAATTATGAAAGGTATTCTCAGAGAATCACCGATACCGCACATGTAAGCGAATTTCGATTACTTCTTGCTTTTCCGTCAAAATCTTACGAATTAGCGTTAATATGTCATCGTGATTGTTGGAATCAGTAGAGTCTATTGCAACGTGGACAACGTGACCGGATATTGTTATTGCTATCGATACTTCCGCACGCAGTCCGAAGGAATTATTTTGTCGACCACGTGGTGGTCATGACGTGATCTACACGATGCACCAATCAGCGGTCTCCGAATCGCTTGTGCGGAGACGCTCTTTCATGCTATTCGCGTTGTACACAGTCTTACGCACGATCGCCACTGTGCTGTTTCCATGTTTTCACAACACATGATGCTATCCGTTGTACACAGTCTATGGACAATTGTTTGTTGTTGCGTTGCATAGTACGGTATATAGTAGTGAACGAATTGAAGACAAGTACGTAGAAGCTGCTTGATCATTAAAACCAGTTCGTTCTCTTGATGCGTTACCTGCAAAACTCACAAAAGAGAGTAGGAATTAAGTAAGCAAATTAAAATTGTGAAAATAGGAAGATAATTGTGTATAACAGGACTATCAAACAAAAGATTTTGTGTTTTCTAGTCAATTTGGTCATTTTGGCGATGCATCGAATTCATCACAACGAAATCGGAGTTCGACGTCTTCGATCGAACACTAGCTTCATAATCAATTCGACTCAGGCCTAATTGCGACCAAACTGACATCTTTACTTTAGTGATTAGTCGGTGACTGAAGCAATCACTGAGCGGGTGAAAAATTTTTAGGAGAAAACAGACTTTCTAGTTGGCATATATGCCAAAATATATGTTAAAATTATGAACACATAATTTTTTTGTCTTTTGACATTCATTCAATAACAAGACTTTTACACCCTAACATTTCAAAAGACCATATTTGTTGAAACTTTTTTTTTTACAAACATTGAGTAGCTTGACCAAAACTGTTGTGCTACCATGCCTACCAGTGATTCTATCCCATGCATATGTACATCCTCTTACAATTGCGTTCTATGCATTTTTGCCAGTGCGTGGACTAGGAGACCACGGTGAGAATGGGCCACCACCTTTACAGCTAGTCTGATCGACGGCGATAGCATCTTGCTGTAATATTTATTATGGCAAATAGGCTCATCGTAATTGAGCCCAGAGGCAAGATGCCATCGGTCTAGACTAGATGAAAGACAAGTTTGTAACTTGTTTCAAAAGACAAGGTATTCACCCTGTGCATGATAATACGTTCTAAGTTGTGACTTGGGAATTACTGAAGCGTTAATATCATTATTTTTATTAAATCACAAATTGATTTCCATCTTTCTCTTCAGATTTGTATGTGGAGCTAAAAGAAAAGGAGGGAGGATAGCCATCACCACGAATAAAGACGCATTCTATCTATAGATGTGAAGGAGACCTTATCGTCTGTCCATGTCCTGGGAGAAGGCAGGTTTGTTCAAATAATTTTCAATTCATGTTTCCATAGTCAATGCATTGGTGCATTGGTTTGAGTTATGGCAAATTTTCAAATTAATTAAAACTACATGACGTTGAAAATCATCAGGCATGCATGGGCACATGACGTGATACTAATTGATTTTAGTCGTGTTCACGGTCAATTCAAGTTTTGCCAATGACCGTATACATGCTTATTGTATTGCTAATTACAATCATTTACATCTAAAGATCATTTTATAGATTTTATATAGATTCTATTTACACTTTATAGATCATGTTATAGATACATGCATATCAGTTTCAGTTTCAGTCATTATTGCGAGATTCAGTTGGAATATATTTTAGTGCTCAATATGTATAATTGATTATAAGAATGTGGGTTTATATTTTTATTACATGTACTGTAAAAGGGTGAAATAGCGAAATAAAACTTAATAAAAAAAAATAAAGCATGACTACTGTACATTGCAGGAAGAATGGAATACATACATTTATAGAATCGCATTACATAACAAATCAATAGTAATTGCTCTTGAGTGCAGGATTACCAGGCATGTAATTCTTCATTTGTTTTCCCTTCCATCGAACAGCACTGTCTCCTCCACCACCGCCAATCACTCAACCATATCTTCACAACCAGACACCTCCAGCTCTTCACCTACCCAGCAAGCCTCTTCACCCACCAAGCCAGCCTCGCCGACACGGACACCACCACGCTCCAACCTTCGCCGATGACCACACCGAGCCTCCCACCCCTGCCCACCAAGACAATCCTGTCTCTTCCGCCAGTCTTCACGCACAGAGGGATGCCATTGGTCATCCTCCTCCACCACCGACACATGCAAACCAGAGACTCCTGCCCCCGCTCCTTCGCCTACGCAGGCCTCCCACGTCCGCATACCAACTGACCACCGATTCCCGCCAACCCACACACAGAGCGTCATCACCCGCCGAGACCAACAGCCCGCGGTTTCCTCCCACGTCCGCACACACGCCATAAGTACTGTCACTCAACTAGCAAACACTCACTCCTGAAGACGGACAGTCAATCTGAATGAAACGTCAATCCCACCTCTACTCATCATTCTCGCCTTTCCAATTCACCTTTAATTTAATCTTCTTTTCTCCTCTCAGTCCTTCCAGGAGTTTACATATGGTGTACCGTAAACCTCTGTTGTGATATACAGTGTGCTTTTTTATTGTCTCGCTTGAACAAAGTTCGGCAGAGACCTAATAATCACTTTTCCTGTTAGTCAGTTGGTCTGTACAAAAATGTTCAAGTTTTTGTAACGAAAATGTTAAAGTTTTTGTTTAACTTGCTCTCATTTCTTTATTTGTGCATCAATTGTGATCAAGCTTGATACATATGATCCTAGGGTAATACCACATGTGTGTTGATGAAGATGAGGTCAAAGGTCTTCGAGGCACCATTTTCAATATTTGAAAAAAAACCTAGCTCTGTATATCAATTGTGAAATCAGACTCATGGTTCACGAACCACCTTGTTATTATAGTTTCAGTCATGTGATGTTCCACTTTTATCAAGTGGTTTATTTTTGATGAGTGAGCAAAAATGTACATGTGCTGCAATGTGCACATAACGGTACTTGAAATTGGAACCGTCCCAACCAACCGAGGAAATTGGTCTTGTTCTCACAAAATCTGTGCTCTTTTTAACAGGAGGAGACTGTAATTCAGACATACAGTTTAGTTTGTCAACATATACAGTGTGCAGTTCCAGTATTAAATGTGATGTTCCACTTTTATGAAGCGGTTTATTTTTGGTCGCAATACAGTATTCTATTGATGTAAAGGGAGCACATAACTCTGTTGCATCTCCAGAATGGTATTGAAATGAAAGGTGCAAATACTGATAAAAAACAAACTATAATAAACTTGGACATAGTGTTTCCTTTGACTTTGGTGAATAAATCATGAAATTGCATGTATCATCAATTGAAAAGTTACATGTAAACCTGGAAAAATGGACAATTTGTCAGTGTATTTGGATGATATATACATGTACACACAAAAAGTTATCTTTTTTTATTCTTATTAAGCTCATGTAGGTACATGTATATAGTTTTCTTATGTAAATTGATAGAATTATTACTGCAATGTATTTTTTCTTATGTATATTGTCACATATTGACTACCAGATTTTCGAAGTCCAGTCTTGCTGTTCGGGTGTATTAACTTTAATGATCATACCTGCCTAGTTTCTTAAGTGTGTGTCCCAACGAAGTTTAAACCTAAGTATTCAGTGAATGATCACATGCTTTTATAGTATCACAGCTTTCTGATATATGAATTAAGACATTTGATCATATTTGTTTTTCTTTTATTAAAAGATGACAGAACAAGTTCATTAACCAATGTAGTACACGTATTGATATGTGGTATTATGATGTGCTTTGGTAAAGCAGTGCGATACCACACAGGAGTGCCACAACAATACCACACAGGAGTGCCACAACAATACTGCACAGGAGTACCACAGCAATGCCGCACAGGAGTACCACAGCAATACTGCTCAGGAGTATCACAGGAGTATCACATCAATACCACACAGGAGTATCACACAGCAATACCACACAGAGTACCACAGCAATACCACACAGAAATGACCGCACATTGTGGTGTTGCTCTGGTATGTGATGTGTAGTATTCCTGTGTAGTATTCCTGTGGTACATGTATTCCTGTGGTACTGCTGTGTGGTAATCCTGTGGTATTCCTGCGGTATTCCTGTGTAGTATTCCTGCGGTATTCCTGTGTGGTATTCCTGTGGTAATCCTGTGGTATTCCTGTGTGGTATTCCTGCGGTATTTCTGTGTGGTATTCCTGCGGTATTCCTGTGTGGTATTCCTGCGGTATCCCTGTGTGGTATTCCTGTGGTATTCCTGTGTGGTATTCCTGTGGTAATCCTGTGGTATTCCTGTGTGGTATTCCTGCGGTATTTCTGTGTGGTATTCCTGCGGTATTCCTGTGTGGTATTCCTGCGGTATTCCTGTGTGGTATTCCTGTGGTAATCCTGTGGTATTTCTGTGTGGTACTCCTGAGTGGATTTCCTGTGGTAGTGATGTGTGGTACTGCTGTGCTGTATTCCTGTGTGGTACTCTTGTGAAGTACTGCTGTGTGGTACTCCTGTGCGGTACTTCTGTGTGGTACTCCTGTGTGGTATTTCCTGTGGTACTGCTGTAATGTCCTGTGGTATTTGTCCCAAAATACCACACAAAACCACATGACTGTCCTGTGGTACTTTCCTGTGGTATTTCCTGTGGTACTGATGTGTGGTATTACCACAGAAGTACCACAGGAATTTTTTGTAAGGGTTAGCACCTCATAGGCGTATAGCTGCGTACGTATGCGCTGACGAGTTAGACACATTCACCACCGGTTTTCTTGAATTTTATCGCGATTATGGCAGAACTGTCTTGTAAAAAAAATATGCGCTCGGACTTAATTGGTCATGTGACTGGTCACGTGATAGGTTGTAGGTAGGATGTGCGATCACGTGTAAAGAAAAGCCCTTCTCACATATCTAATACTTCAGAATCCCTTTTACGAAGGCAGACACAAAAATAAGGGTGAGTGAAGGGTGTCTATATTAAAGTCATACTAGTTACGATTATGATACAGTCATAATATAATAATAACGGGGATTCGCCTGTCGAAGACAGGAGACCAATAGAACTCACTCAACGGCGACTCCGACGATGTTAAGTCTTTCCGCGATCAACCGGACGATAGTGTCATAAACATCTGTAAAAGAAAAAAATAATTATCATGATGATAATGCTAATGATACTACTACTACTACTACTACTACTACTACTACTACTACTACTACTATTATACTACCATGACTACTACTACTACTACTACTACTACTACTACTACTACTACTACTACTACTACTACTACTACTTCTACTACTACTACTTCTACTACCACTACTACTACCACCACTACTACTACTACTACTACTACTACTACTACTACTACTACTACTACTACTATCACTACTTCTATTGTTACAACTACTACTACTACTATAGGTTTTCCCGCCCAATTTCGTAAACTCAGCAGCCGAATTAACTATAGGTTCATTCAATTTAGAACGAAATTGAATGACGGTGTAGATCATCATTCAAAAAGCAAAATTTAATTTTAGGAGCATGTGATTTCATACTTTTGTTATAAAAAAATGTAGAACGAGCTTTCAATTCCAAAAACGTGCAAGGAGCATTCAAATTCGCGCCGGACAGTCTGCAGTAAGAATTCGGTTATTCAATTTAGTGAACAGGCACACATTTTTTACATTTGTGCAGTGGTTTTCATCTTACGCTAATTTGTCAATTTGTGTATTTCTGTTAGAATAATTATATGCACAGTTTCGCATGAAGAAAGGTGATTTGATTCATTAGCTTGTAGCTCTCAATACACCGATAACAGTCGTCAGAGAAGGTGGGCTATTTCTGACTTTTCCTATAAGTTCAACCACAAGCTACATACAGGGCCTGCACCATCCTGAGAGAGGTTGCAGTGCAGTGCATCGACACCATAACCCCTGCAAATGCACCCAGTAGTACAAAAATTCTCAAACATATATGCCTAGATGCCTGAATCGCCAGGAAATCGACTGATGAAGCAGTGCACAACATTTACCATGATGAAAACAAGAGAGTATATGAAGAGTGATGAAAAAGATGAAAATGTAACAAAACAGATAAAAAAGACAATACACCTATTCTTAAAGATCAAATGAAAACACTGATATCCATCATATAACCCCCCGAGAATAAACTGTATGAAGCAACGTATATAAAATTAAATACAAAGAATATCAAAAGAATAATATGAATGAACATGAAATAAAAACTATGAAATTAAAGATGAAACACATCTAAAGAAAAAGGAATGAAATAATATTTAAGAGAAAAATAATAACATATAATGTGAAATTACAGAAAAGGATCGACGTCCCCCCCCCCCCCCCCCAAAAAAAAAGCCTCACGGGTCCAAAAAGAAAGGATGTGATTTTTTTTTTAATTGAATGACCAAAATGCGAAAGAGGTTGCCCATAGGCGAAAATGAATACGCAATTCGGCGATAATTCCCCTTCTAAAACTTGGTGAAATTGAATGACAATTACGAATTTCGAAATTGAATGAAACTCGCTCTTATTTGAATGTAAAAACTAGAAAATTAAGTGAAACAAAAATTAAATTGAATGAAAAAAGTTTGAAATTGAAGCGCGGGACTGACAAGTGGGCCAAAATGTCCCGAACATGAATGCACGTTGATGAAATTGATTGCTGTTTTGACGAATTCGGCCGGGAAAACCCGTACTTCTACTACTACTACTACTACTACTACTACTACTACTACTGCTGCTGCTGCTACTACTACTTCTACTACTACTACTGCTACTACTACTACCACAGCTACTACTACTACTACTACTACTTCTACTACTACTACTACTACTACTACTACTACTACTACTACTACTACTATTACAACTACTACTACTACTACTACTACTACTACTACTACTACTACTCCTACTTTTACAACTACAACTACAACTACTTCTACTACTACTACTACTACTACTACTACTACTACTACTACTTCTACTACTACTTCTACTACTACTACTACTACTACTACTACTACTTCTACTACTACTTCTACTACTACTACTACTACTACTACTACCACTACTTCTACTTTCTCATTAAAGCGATAGTCCATCCTGAAATGTACTTTGTTTTAATAAAAGCAGACACATAAAAGAAACATATTGAAAATCTGTCAAAGGATAAGAAAGTTACGATTGTTCAAATTTTTGATCTTGTGACGTCACGTGCGAGATGCTCTCGAGATGCGAGATGTTTGTGTACTACATGTATTTTTTTTTTTACAAATGTCGATTTTCACAAAAGGATATGTATAATTTTACCTGTGCATTTGATACAAAATAAGAAACACGTTTTTACACACCGTCCATACCCCTATGAAGAAAACAGTTATTCCTTCATCAAAATCAGAAAAAGAGCAATCTATGAAATCATACAGCACACGACACAATGTTAGAGCATCTCGCGCGTGACGTCACAACATTGAACATGTAAAAGATCATAACTTTCTTATTCTTCGAAGGATTTTCGTCAAACCTTCACTAACATGTTTCTTTCACGTTTCTTCTTTGATTGAAACCAACTAAATTTCAGGGTGGACTTTAACCATCATGACCCCGGATACAGAACAGCCGGGTTAAGTGCTTACAAGACTTAAGGTTATTCAATGACCTCAGAAACCAATCTTCGGTGGCAATCTACAGTACTCCTACCTGTCAGCATCACTGATCTCTCCAGTGGTCAGCATGAATGAGGAATGTCTGACCGCCTGAATGCCAGCCAATTTGCTAAATACATGTAATATACATGAAATATGAAATAACAACAACTACAGACCGATCGTGCCAAAGATCAGACCGCCACCATGCAGATAGACAAACGCAGGGAGCGGTTCAGCGCCCCTTACGATTGGTTCGTAAACTCTGACTCTGACCCCATCGAGTGACGTCAAGTGCGACCGGATGTTCGACCCGAGAACCTCTTCCGGTGGGGTCGGCACCAGGGATCCGAAGGTTTGATCTACAGCGGTTAAAGCATCGAACGTGTCAGGGCACTTGAAGTGGCTCACACACATCTGCACGTGGAACTGATGTATGGGAGGAGAGAAAGAAAGAGAGAGAGAGAAAGAGAGAGAGATAGAGAGAGAGAGAGAGAGAGAGAGAGAGAGAGAGAGAGACCGATTATGTCTCTATTGTTATGACTTTGTGTTAGTTTTTAATATTTTAATAATATTTTAGATACAATGAAAATTCACTCACTTACACATTTGTGTGACTTTTTTTTTTCCTTCTTCAAATGTGTTTTTATGTTAGTCTTTGTTATAGTTATCTTTGATCTTTGTATTAATTGTATTTGAATGTTACATATTTTGTTATGTTTACGTGACTTGTATCACAGGGCTCCTTTGGAAAGCAGTCCTCGAGACTGAAAGGACTACCCTGTCTAAATAAAACGTGAAATAAATAAATAAATAAATAAAAAGTTATACATGTACCCATTAAAGGTGATGCAGTCTATGTGCTTGTGAGATTCCTCCTTGGTAAAATCAACAGTGAGCAATTTTGTACTGCCTAGAAGATTCTAGAATTTGGAAGAGCATTCTGGGCCAGGTGTTCTTTACATAGAAAATGTAACTATCTTAAGCTAATTAGCATAATAAAGGAGGCATTGACTGTGAGTGTGCCTGTGGAGTTCAGTGACCTCCTAGGCCAGTGATGAAAGAACATTCTAGAAAGTAGTGGATTCAGTAAAGTCTAAGCCAGTGATGAAATAACATTCTAGAGAGTAGTGGATCCAGTAAAATCTAGAACATGCCACTGTGTTCATTTTTTTGGTATTTGCAAGCATGGATATAGAACTTTTTATATACCTCATACATAGATTCCTCTCATCTGATTGGTTAAAAGTAGAGTAATCGAAATAGCTGTGCCCCCGTTTTTAACAAGATGACGTCAAAATTAACTGTGCCCGGGGCATGGCAATCGACTGTGCCCGGAAAATAATAAGACAACCTCAACACCGCGCGATATCGCTCGTGTGTGCGCAATCCCTGTACGCGCAATGAGTGTTGATTTACATGCATATTACAGGCCTATTACATGCTATCTTGTAGGCCTTGTCAGTTCAGGAAATCTTTTAACCAATCGATGAGAAGAATCTATACATTCGGTTTATAAAACAAATATTGACTGCTTAATATTCGGGGCACAGTTAAAATCATAGGCCCTCGGTGATGTCAAAACCATGACTATGCCCTCAGCTTCGCTTCGGGCATAGTCATGGTTTTGACATCACCTTGGGCTTAATTATAATTTTAACTGTGCCCCTCATAGCAGTCAATATTTGTATACTAGATGTACACATTGTAATATATAAATCAGTTGTTTTGGACATGAGTTCAGAGTTTCAGTCATCTTAGCTCTAGTCACCTGCATTTTAGAGTTTATTGTGACCTTGGCTTGATACACACCTGTGGATTTATACAAAGATTTTCTCTGTGTGGATAGTTACCTGCCTGTTAAATAGTGCTTATGAGATCTTGCCTGAGAAAGCCTTACACTCTGAAGATTAATATTTGACCATCTTGGATCATCTGTTTGGACTTGACTATCTGGAATACCTACTATTCAGCCGTACAACATTGGGATCAATATTGCGAACAAAATTCGGGAATACTGGATCGGATTATCTACTGGTCCATCAACTGGAGCCGTGGATTCATTCGACTATCCCCAAGCATTGTGAACTAACATCTACATGTACGCAGAGTAAGTGATAAAATATTTGCGAAAGTTTAACTGTATGTTTTGAACTAAAAGGGGAAGTACCCCATATAATAAATAACACATAAATCAAATATTGGTGTAATTTTGTCTGGCCATTTCGGTCATGTCGGTTGTGAATTGATTGTAATACTATTGGCCACTTAGAGATGGGCCACATGTACGGAACAGCACTGCAATTGTTATGACCCCTGAAGAAATTACAAATCAAAGTGGCACATGCCATATTCGTTAATTTGTAACTCATCGACTTGATTAGATTACACACACAGACACACACGTAGACACAACGAGAGAGAGAGAGAGAATGAGAAAGAGAGAGAGAGAGAGAGAGAGAGAGAGAGAGAGAGGGAGAGGGGGGGGGGGGGGAGAAAGAGAGAGAGAAAGAGAGGGGGATGACAATACTTACCACAGTCATCATGACCCGACTGACGGCGGTCGTAAATCGATATGTCCACGGATCGGGGAAGTCATCGGGAATGTTAGGAAGATACAGAAGGTAGCTGAAGAGAGCGCCTTGCGCTAAAAACAGGTAGAATAGAATCCTACGACAACCCATGATCGCGGAAACTAGGCCTTATAAACAATTCAGAGTAGGACTAATGTAACTGATTGAAAACAGACCAAGTGTCTTGTGCAACATCTACATTTAGTGCGGCTTTGTTCTTTAGGGTAGTTTTAAATCGTGACTTGCGTTTTCAATCCTCGTACTTCGATCCCACTTTACTCTTTACTGAAAAGCCCATCAAAGACGACGCGACTTTTGCCACGATTCTGCAGTCGCACTGGACATTGTGACATCACCTTCTTGCACGAATTCAATGACTGGGTCCCGCGAATCAGCCAGTCGCAGAGTCGTACAACTGATTGGATCGTGTCGTCTGTGGTGGCCTTATAGTTTTGGATAGATAACAAAATGTTTGTGTATATTATACTTGTTTCTCGTGGACTTTGGAGCAGTGGTATAAGAAAGGCTCATAATTGACATACTTGGGCGTGTTTGAGTTTCACACTGTGCGTATACCTCTCCCCCATCAATCATCGCCTCTCTCTCTCCCTCTCTCTCTCTCTCTCTCTCGCACTCCTACACACATACACACACGCGCACATACACACACATACATACACACATACACACACACATACACACACATACACACAACCCCCCACACACGCACATACACACACACACACACACCCCCCCCCCCACACACACACATTGATAGGCCTGTTTCTAGGCTAGGACCCAAGCTAGGGTCTATACAAAATGGACACCCTTTTTAATTTGTCCAATTGATATTAAGTATGGTAAATGTGATTAAAGAGTAGGTATGTGGCAAGAAAACAGTAACAATTGTCTATATTTTCATGTGTATTTTTAGCCATTCATATTGTACATGAATACATGAGTGGCGGCAATTTTTAATTGAAATTGCGCCCTAAATACCACATATATTTACTAGAAATGGAAACTTACCAGCATTTACATATCGAGTAACTCAAGGAACATGAATGCAACAAATTGAACGGAATATTTAATCATAAAATGCATGTAATTGTAATTTTAGTGTCAAAGCCCCATTTTTGGCGGTCATTTTAGATTTTGCAATTTGAGGAAAATGCTCAAGGTTACGCGAGTGGCATCATTCCGATTTGGAGTCAGCACCCTCGAAATGACAAGAAATCACAAAAAACATATATCCCAAAACAAGGTCATGTGACTTCTTGCCTGGACTATTCTAAGCCTACTTACTAGGCTGTGAGGTGCGTATATCCTAATCCCACCCTGGCCCTTTTTCCTCTCATCTCCTTTCCTCTATGTAGTTCTTTTCCACCCCTGGTTCTATCTATCTATTCATTTATTAGTCAATCTATCTATCTATCTATCTATCTATCTATTCATTCTTTTATCTATCTATCTATCTATCTATCTATCTATCTATTCATTCTTTTGTATATCTATCTATCTATCTATCTATCTATCTAAACACAACATAAAAAAAGTCCATCCTTTTCAAAATACCATAACTTTGTAACAAAACATGTTTAAGCAAAACAATTTTTGAGGGATATTTTTACACTCATTGACTAATTTTTGTGTGAAAATTTGATTGATTCGTCATGTCATGCATGAATGACCTTGCATTAAATGTAAGCGTGTCACTTAACAAAAGTCACGGGAGTCATTTTTTATGCCCCAAAACAGTAGTTAATAGTGTTTTTTGCATTGTTTATGTAGTGTGAGCACTCAACAATGGCATTGTTATAACTTCTTATGTTTTTAGAAAATGGGAAGATATATTTTACTGGAAAAAGATCAATTTGACTTTTCGAACATGTCGAATACTCTCATGGACTTCACCATTTTAAAAATTAGGAATGCTGAAAATGTTTCAATTGAGCTCATTCAACCCTAAAAATATCAAGTGTGAGGAGACGTGAAAGCGGGTCAAACACTTGATGATTATCATAAATAGCACTTAGTTATTCAACAAAAACAGAATTGGTCGAAATCCTGTACATGTATCACAATCAAGCCCAAACGACCCTTGTGAATTTTGCCACTGATATGTGTTCAGTCATGCATGACTTGACGGATCAATTACATCTTCACACCGAAGTTAGTCAATGAGTGTACGTTTGTACACTCATTGACTCATTGACTCATTGCTCTCGAGATGCGAGATGTCTGACGATTTTCACAAAAGGATATGCATAATTTTACCTGTGCATTTGATACAACATAAGAAACACGTTTTTACACACCGTCCATACCCCTATGAAGAAAACAATTATTCCTTTATCAAAATCAGAAAAAGAGCATCATACAGCACACGACACAATGTTAGAGCATCTCGCGCGTGACGTCACAACATTGAACATGTAAAAGATCATAACTTTCTTATTCTTCGAAGGATTAGTCAAAGTTAGTCAATGAGTGTACAAACACTCGTGCCAAGTTATTTTGCTCAAAACCGTTTTGTTTAAAAGTTGTGCTATTTTGAAAAAGGGAGGATTTTTTTTTTTTTTGGTCATATTCATATATCGATCTAAACATCGTCCATCGTCCATCGCGTTGGAATAATATTGTTTCAGGTACATTCCTCTGATAACTGGCAATTGGCAAAGGCAATGTCATTGTCATTTGACAGTGTCACCATCATAACAGCGATGCAAGTGAAGACCGTAGAATGTGGAGAGCCATCGTGGATCGAGAATATCACTCAAACTAAGCAAGCAATCATTCACATTTAACATGGTGCAATTATGACATGATAAGTCATAATTACCTACATTGAATAAATGAGGGCACAGCACTTACGTAACATCGTCTCTCTTTACACTGTTAAAGGTGATATTCATAGAAAATCCAAGAATATGAAGATATTCATCTACAGAAAGCTTATAAGCCATACAATGAGCTTGGATGACATTCAAAGAATATATCACTTCCAAAAAGCGAAATTAGGGTGAAAACAATCACCCTATTCTCGGGGACAAATTTTCCCTACTGTCATCCGAAACGGCCTTTAGGTCTGACGTAAGAAAAGGGAGGCGTTATTGTGCATCGCACATGCCAATCCGCAGCTTCTTTTCCGCCAGAAGCATCATGCATTGTCAATGACACTGTGATGGCAGTTGTGGATTAACAGGTGTGATACACAATAGTCATTGTGAAGCATATCCCGGCTGTGACGTACACACAAAGCCAATTTCCCTTGGGAGATTTCGTAGGTTAGGAGAGACTCAAATTTGATTTTCAGAAAAAACAAAAATGAAAACTTTCATGGCATCTTAGCTGCATAAATTGCTTTAATGACTCATTCAATTATAAAATAAAATATATTTATTTGATTTCATTTCCTATAAGTATCACCTTTAATGCTTTTGAGGGCAAGCCAGTGACTGTATCAGCACTTTCCTGCTCCAGGGCTGTACGGCAACTCCCGGGTTGATTACATTGGCTGTACGTGTTATGTTTGAAGACAGGGTAGCCCTTTTGCAGATGAAAAAAAAAACTTTATAAAAACCACGCAAAGTGGAAGAGAGTACTGTTTAATAACATCGCTCCCAATCATAGAACTGGAAACTGACTTTGAGCGGAATGACATTCATTGCTAGATTGCGAGATAGGTATTGGGCGGGTTTCTGTCGCCTGCAGACGCGAGATCGTAACAGAGCACATCACGGCTCTCCGCGGTAATACGTTCAGGTAAGCATGTAAGGGGCGCACCGTCGAGCGATACACTGTGAGGGGCAATATGGTTCATGGATGTAGACTACATGGTCGCTATATGATGAGGCATTTCATACGTAAACAAGGAGGGTTTTTCACTTTTCATGATGAGGGTCGTGAAGCTATGACTGAGATTTAGCACACGTTATCGTTAGGGTACACTGCTGATTCCTACCGGGTTTGAATCTATTATGAGGGGCTTAAGTTAAAAGCGCGGCATTTAAAGTAACAAGTATGATCCCACACCACGCTTATAGGCTTCGTCCATGGAAATACAGATATTTTGTTACTCTACTTAATCTGCCATTTGCCCCTATCTATTGTCAATATTGTAAATTGTACTAGAATCGTACTAACTTTTTTTTTTTACTGTGTATTTGTTTGAATAAAAGACAATACAATATAAAAAGGTAATGATAACAATACTGTCGATGGAATTACTTTCAACTCCAGTACTACAGAGGGCGCAGTAAAGGGCTGTGCAAACCAGAGTCATCTAAATTTATTTACACCACTGCTCCTCCAAAATTCCCAGAAATACGAAAGAAACGGCTCGCGGGCAAGCCTAATGTGCGCTCAATCAAAGCTCTCGGATCGTCCTCGCGTGATATTTGATTGTGTCGATCGCCGAGTCTATACACAACAAAAAAGTGAGCCCCCTAATCAAAATAGCATAACTTTTTGATCGAAGTGGGTTTGGGCAAAATGATTTGGCAGGATTCCTCCTTAACTTATTGACTAACTTCTGCGTGAAAATCATATTATGTAATCCAAATTTATGGAATTATACCGCACACACCATATGGGAGAGCACCTCGCATGTGACGTCACAACATTGACATTTTTAAAGATAATAACATTCTTATCCTTTGACGGATTGTCGTCAAACATTCACTAACACATTTCTTTCATGTACCAGCTTGTATTGAAGTCAACTTTTCTTCAGGGTGGGCTATCCCTTTAATGATGTTTACGTGTTTCAAGACTGATTGAGATATTTACTCGCACACAATGGCTTCCCTCTTCTCAGGGACACACTCCATGATGCTACAATTCTATGAATCCCCCATACACGCCCTCAATATTCTCGATGCGGGCTTAAACTGCATGTCTGAACAGGGCACGAGCTATTCATGGACACGACATCTCTGGGTCATCGTTTTTCCCCTCTCCCACTCGCTTTGATTTAATGGCATTCCGTGCGCGGCTAATTTGGTCGTTTCAATAGACCCATATTTGCCCATACAGCCTACCGCGAGGGGTATGATAGTCTGATAACTAGGCGGTGATGAATCCTAACTTTGGTAACGCCGTCAAGGCTAAAGTCAATCAAAAGCTTAAAGTAAAATTGGTATATCGTAACCATTTGTTTGCCACGTGTGCATTTGCTCACTAGTGGTGCGCACGAACCCATTTGAGCAGCATTTTTTTTCTGGTAAGGAATAGCAGATATTATAGCATTTAGTATATTCACTTGGGAAACGGCAGTGTTGGTTTTGTAACTCTAGTGTTGGTCGCTGATTGTGTGGAAATGCGTCGTCTATGAAATTAGAAATGAGATTTAACTTAGAACTTCGTATTGTTTGATTGCTTGTTAAGTAGAGGGAAATAGTACAAAGCGAGAGTAACATGGACGTCATTGAGGGAAAGAGAAAGAGAGAGAGAGAGAGAGAGAGAGAGAGAGAGAGAGAGTGAGAGTGAGAGTGAGAGCGAGAGAGAGAGAGAGAGCATACAGACAGAGAAAGTGAGAGAAAGGTCGACTGGTTGAAAGAGATGTGGAGAGAGATAAAAAGATTCATATTCTCAGGCGTTTTATTTAAATTGGTCGTATTTTCATCTACATTGTCAGCGCCATCACAACTTTCTATATTTTTCTTATTGTATTATATAACAATTATATCATATCTTTATTTCTAATTCGTATTCTCACTCTCTTGCTATATATACATGAATATCCATGTATTTATATTTATGTAAACATAGCAAGAATGAGAAAGAAAATTGGAAGTATAAAGATGGAGAGAGAGAGACAGAGAGACCGAGAGAGAGAGAGAGAGAGAGAGAGAGAGAGAGAGAGAGACAGAGAGACAGAGAGACAGAAAGAGAGAAAGAGAGGAAGAAGGAGGGAGATAGAGACGGTGGGTGGGTTGGTGGGGGTTAGAGGGAGACATTGATACGTATAATACAATTGTATTTCATGTATTAAAGGCAGTAACTCTACAGTCTCTTCTGTCCTTGAATGCGCATGCATGAATGCCTAACTTACAAAGAACAGCACTGAATGACCTGATCGTCCAATACTCCAGATCTGCACGATTTCAATGAAGGAGCTCGATCTAAACGGCGCAATTTCTTGAAATCATGTGTTCATGAAAAAGAAATTTGATAAGATTATAATCACAGCTCATTGATCCCTGTGGCCAAGTCACACCCATGACGATTTATTTCATCCCGACTGTTTGGCCTCATTCATTATCTTCTCTAATCTCCTGAAATCCGTTTACATGGCGCCGATTGATTTACATAATGTGCTGTGAGCTTTTTGACAATAAAAAGAACGCGACATACATGACATACGTCACACAAAATATCCCCAATAGCAAAGGTATTGCGAAAGAGTTCAAAGATCAATAACAA
Source organism: Arbacia lixula (assembly GCA_963669155.1). Classification (NCBI taxonomy): domain Eukaryota; kingdom Metazoa; phylum Echinodermata; class Echinoidea; order Arbacioida; family Arbaciidae; genus Arbacia; species Arbacia lixula. The sequence continues at coordinate 18,027,298 of OZ022590.1, read as the reverse complement.
TGCGCTAGCAGTGCGTGAACATTGAAACAATTTGAACCATTTCAACAGTACGGTACAACGCTTGTTTTACATGTTTTAGCGGCTGATTTTGTAGCTCTCGGTTCCGTTTCATCCTGGCTCAAGTGACTTAGGAATCCTCACTTGGAACAAACAGGAATACAAGGTAAGATGGGAGACGAGCAGGATCACAATCTTTAAGGAAGTTGTATTTTAAGTGAGAAGAGAGATGTTGACAATAAATTGCTGGTGTGTTTTTACAAGCAAGAGGCGCAAGTCTTAGACACCGCACTATTTTTTGTACATATTTGTAGACATGCGTAGTATATTTGAAAAAATATTTTCTCACCATTTCATCCTTAATTTCACATGCAGTGAGATGAATCTGCATTTATAAGTTGAATGACACTGTGTGTGTGTGTGTGTGTGTGTGTGTGTGTGTGTGTGTGTGTGTGAGGGGGGGGGGGGGGTTGACAACAATCCTTTAAAAACCTTTCAACACCCGTGAGCTACTCTGCTATAAATCCTTTTTATCAAAAGGATATATATATACATGTATATATATACATATAATTTCACCTGTGCATTTTATGTGTTGTAAGACACATGTATTACACACAAACCTCTATGGAAAAAAGATGTATTCTTTCATCAAAGACCAGCACACAAATATGGAGGAGCAGCTCGCAAGTGACGTAAAAAACACTTTGAAAGCTTTAAATTTAATAGTTGTCATCTTATGACGTCAAATCTTCGTCGAATCTTTACTAATATGTTGTTTTTATATTTTTAGGGGGATATAATTAAAGCCAATTCAACTTTAGTGTCGACCTCCCCTTTAAAGTAGAACGTCCAACCAAATGTGTATTCGTATTTCGATAAGAAACACAATGTATTATATTATTATAACACGGTTATAGCTGTCCAAAAACATAAAATTATCCTTTCACATTTCTCTTCTGTCTTGTTATGCAGAGTGTGTGACGATGGCCAGCTACTTCCCATCGACAGAGTCCCTCTTCGAGTGGGAGAAGTGCGCGTCGGTTCCTGGTGGCACAGTAGGAATGGTGCCACTAAGACAACTCCCACCATCAACAGAAGACAGCAGCGTCTCCCTGACCACTGGGAGTAGACGAACCACAACACTCTGTTCTGAGTGCGGCGTGGGTCGGTCCGAACGTTGCGGGCAGCAGGCAGAGCTGTTCTGCGACACGCACGAGGTACTCATCTGTAAAGCCTGTTCTTCGGACACTCACTTGTACTGCGTTCGGAAGATCCTCCACGATGCAGAACAAGAGGGCGCCACTCGTCTGACCAAGCGCTACAAAGACCTGATGGTAAAGATCGAAGAGAAGAGACGAGAGGATGCAGAAGTGACCACGCAAATCAACAAACTTTCGGAGCATCTGAAGGAGGTAGAGGATGACATTCTGAATTTTTCTGAAGAAGTAGAAAGTGGCATCAGGGAGGGTTTAAGAGCTGATTCCAAAAGAATCATCAAAGATATGCAATTCAATCTTAGCAAATTATCGAAAGAGGCAGAAAAGGAGAGCCAAAGGAATCAAGAGCTGACTCAGATTCGCCTTGCCCGGCTTCGGGAAGTAACTGCCAAGGTAGACGCTCTTGTTATGCGAGTACGAACAAACCATCAAAAATGTTTCGACGCGGCGCAGGAAGCAAAAGAAGTCGCGGAAAATGTGCTGTTTGCCGATGACATCAGCCTTAAACTTAAGGAAGGCCGTGCAGCAGAAAGGAAGTGCCTTGAAGCGTTCTCGGCACCCACACACGCCAACGCCTTGGACCTGGCACAGCGTATAGCACAGGGCGTGCGATTGGAGAAGAGCGGTGGGCGTGATGCCGCGGGGGCGGAGGCAGCGAGGGTCGAAGGGCTCAGTTGGAGATTGTGGTATCTCAGCGACACTGTCACAGCGCCAAAGCCGATAAAGAGGCCGAGAGTGAAGATCATCGACGACCATCAAGTGGTCATTTTAGACCCTGGGTCCGCCACCAAGCCTGTGTATTCCGTGAATCTTGAGAAAAAGTCAACGACTCAAGTCGCAGAAGGCGTTAGCGATTTGTCTGTTTTGTCTGACGGCTCAATCGCGTGCCGCATCGGCGAGGGGATTGGCAATTTCACTAGTCAATGGCAACGCCAGCAGGACGTGGCCGTTCAGACTGCAGACAAAATACCAACAGCGAGCCATAAGTTTCTCGTCGGAAATGATCGAAAATACTTAATCAATCTCGATGAAACACGAATTGGTATCATTAATGGAGAAGGTACCATGATGCATATCATCAACACAAAAGTCTGCATCAATGATCTCGTTGGTCCACTACATTCCGGTGATACTGTCGTAAAAAATCGAAGGAACAAATTTGTCCTGTTGGATGAAGCAGGAGCCAGGAAGGGTCAGATTCAGGGTGAGAACTGGTTCATAGCTGATGCCGCTGTAGACAGGACAAGTGGCTCGATCTACATCGTGTACTCGGATAAAATCCGCCGTGAAATCAGGGTATGTAGGCCAACCGCTGAGGGCGCCATAGAGGAGGAAGAATTAATCATATCCCACAAAGAGCTTGATCCACACTGCAACTCTCACCTCGCAGTATTTGGGTCGAAGATGTTGTGCATCTGCAACGGAAATAAGCTCTTGGTCTTCAAATTAAGCACAGACGCTTGTCTGCTCTCGTGAACGCATCACCACCCTTAGAGACTTTTGCAGCGAAGTGCTCCTATCATGTTTAAACAACATTAAGGTATTTTACAATAGGATGACAAATTAATTGTTTTGTCCATGTTTTGTCTATATTATCACAAAGATCTTGCATACTATGAGGAGATGTGCTTAATTTTCTGTTTACAACAGTTTTACAGCAAAATAGCAATCACACCCCAACGTGATTAGTTGGCACCGCCGTTCTAACGCAATTATTTACTGGATAGCATATATCTTCTTTATGTTGATGGGGTGAAGTTTCGGGAAGGCTTATGGCCATCACAGACAGAACGATTTTGCCACGATTCTGTAGTCGTAAGGTCCGTTTGTGACGTCCTAGTCTTGCACAGAATGCACTGGCCATGATGGTCGGTTCCTGCGATTCAGCCAGTCGCAGTGTCGTACGACTGATCGAATTGCGCTGTCTTCGGTGGCTTATAGTATGCTCTTGGCATTACAGAGTTTAAGATCGTTACGATGTGACAATCATCACAACGTGTGGGATTTGGAGTAGAAAAGGATATGATGTAAAATGAAATGTAATATGATATAATATAATATAATATAATATAATATAATATAAGATGCATTCTAAAAATTCCACTCCGCTCTATGTTCACGTCGTGTCGATCTAAAACTCTCTAATGTCCCATGTGCTAAGTGTTGAAAAAAAAACTTTCGACATTTTTGAAAAATACTACTTAACGAGACATACTTGTGGACAAGTATCAGGTGGTCTGCATTGGCAAATTCATGCACAGACATGGGCTGGAAAATGCACGGTGAACTATAGACCTTCATTCGTGACACCAACTATCCATAAGCAATGTGAGACAGCGCTCAAGAAAGCTCATAGGGCACCTATTATACTAAAATTTCAGAGAATTTCCTAAATGGTAACATGTTTATGCTAACGTGATTAATAGTCATGTAAGAGAATGGGGTGAGAGAAAAAAGAATTGGAAAGAAAATCTCAAAGAGAATGACAAAGTGAGGCATAGAACAGAAGAAGATGGCAAAATAAACATTGCAAAAGGAATGCAAAAGTTGACCCTACCCACGCCAGGAATCGAACCGGGGGCCTCGAGATCTTAAAACGGCGCCTTACCTATTGAGCCACAAATCTTCCCATTCACTTAACACGTAATGCCCAGCAGGGGCTAGAATGATTAAGAAATCGATATTCAAGCTGAAATTTCACCATGATCCCGACATCTGATTAAAAAATGGAGACAACGTTCCGGAAAGCTCGTAGACTCAGCTACAACATACTGAAATTTCAGAGTGAAAGCTTGACATATTAGTGAGATACATCTCCTAGAAGCTCGTCATGTCATTTCATAAATACCACTTCCATTGACATAACACGGAAGTGCGATTTTGACATTCATGCGTATAATGAAATTTACACCGTGAAGACGTCATCAAAATGAAAAATGAAGGCAACTCCTACTATGGAGCGAGGTCTCAGCTACAACATACTGAAATTTGGGAGAAAATTGACCATGAATTACTGAGATACACAAAAGCGGGTAAAAAAGTTCATGACGTCATACATGAAAAATCATTTTTTCGATTCATATGGCAATATGATGACATCAACATAAATTTAAAAGGTAAATCGAACATTAAATCACATCTACATTTCCCACTCTTTCAGAATATTGAAAAAAAATTGGGGGTCACCGGCCATTCTGAAGAGCTATGGCCGATTGAAGGTAGTCATGTTTTTTGCAATATTTGCACACAAAAACGTATTGACGCACGCGCAGACTTTGAACTTTGACGCACCCGCACGACCTTGTTATTGCATGGAAATGGCTCAAAATGACAGGATGTGTTGTATGTAGTGTCAGTAACATGAATCCAGTAAAAAAACAGAATTTTGACGTTTTGTTCGCGTTACGCACGAAAAAACGCGCGAACGCGCGCGCACGCGCGGAAATTTTTGAAATGCTAGAAATGGCCTGAAACATATGCAAAACAATTTTGAGTTGATTTGGAGCATTTTAAAATTTTGCGCGCGCGTTTTTGCACTAACGTACGCGTACGCGCGCGTTTTTTTTCAATGAAATTAATTAGCTACTCATTAATTATATGCATGTCAAATTTCATTACACAGAGATGACCAGTTCTAGAGCTACATGAGGTAATAGTTTTTCATTAAACTGCTCGTAGATGACGTCACGATGACGTCATGACCTTGAAAATGTTGCTGTAACATGTTCACATATATGTCCATACATGATGAACATTTCATGAAATATGGCCTATGCATTGTTGAGATATCCATGTCACAAAAATTTGGAATAAAAATAAATAAACGAGACATACTTGTGGACAAGTATAAGGTGGTCTGCATTGGCAAATTCATGCACAAGCATGGGCTGGAAAATAAACGGTGACACAAAAATGGAGACCACATGGCCGAGAGCTACTAGATTCAGCTACAACATACTAAAATTTCATAGTAAAAGATCGTAACATAGGAAAAGATATAGCTCCTGAAAGAGTGCCATGTCATTTCATGATTTCAAATAAATGACCCTCCCATTGACATTACACGTAAAAACGTCTGATTCTGACATAAATGCCTATAATCATATTTTCACCTTGAAGACATTAACAAATTAAAAAGTTAGGGCAAGCCTGCCATAGAGCAATGTGTTAGGCACAGCATACTGAATTTTGGGAGAAAATTGACAAAGGATTACTAAGATATGCAAAAGCGGGTAAAAAAGTTCATGACGTGATAATTGAAATTTCATTTTTTCGATTCATATGGCAATATGATGACGTCACAATGTACTTACCGGTGAAATGACACATAAAATTACATCTAAATTTTATAATCTTTCCAAATATTAAAAAAAAAATGGGGGTCACCGGCCATTCTGAAGAGCTATGGCCGATTGAAGACAGTCATGTTTTTTGCAATATTTGCACACAAAAACGTATTGACGCACGCGCGGACTTTCAACTTTGACGCACTCTCACGACCTTGTTTTTGCATGGAAATGGCTCAAAATTTCAAGATGTGATGGTAGTAGTATTACAAACTTAAAACCAGTATAAAAACAGAATTTTGATGGAGCGTACGCGTTACGCACGGAAAAACGCGCGAACGCGCGCGCACGCTCGGAAATTTTTGAAATGCTAGAAATGGCCTAAAACATATGCAAAACAATTTTGAGTTGATTTGGAGCATTTTAAAATTTTGCGCGCGCGTTTTTGCACTAACGTACGCGTACGCGCGCGTTTTTATTTATTGAAATTAATTGTATTATTATTAAATTTATGCATATCAATTTTCATTAGCTATAAATAAATGGTTCGTGAGCTACATGAGGTAATAGGTTTTCATTAAACTGCTCGTAGATGACGTCACGATGACGTCATGACCTTGAAAATGTTATTTTCACAAGTTCACATGTATACCTATACATGGTAAAAATATCATAAGATATGACACGTGCATTGTTGAGATATCCATGCCACAAAAAAGTGGGGGGCAAAAAATAAAAATAAGATAGAAGATTCTGACGAAATAAATAAATAAATAATAAAGAAAGAAAATTCTAACGAAATTAAGAGGTGATCTGTCGTTGGCGACAGACCACCTAATAAGGTAAATCTCAAATCAAGCATCTGCCATCTCAATGTTATTAATAATATATGATGCTTATCTGCTTATGGTAGGATGGACCGTATGGATTGGCATTTGTGGTTTATAATTGTTTTTATGTTCTGAATTAATCCTCTGATACATACATGTTTTTACGTCCAAATTTGTCCCAAAGTGGAAATCTCATTAAATATTCAAAGGATTATTACAAAAATGATAATTCATGAAATATCAGGAATTCGACGTTATTTGATTCTGTGATATGTAAATTTCAGGCTGATTCAACTTTTTAAAAAATTCTTCGTCGAAAATGTCAAAAAGTGGTTTTCAACACCTAGTACATGTATGTAGCTGCTAAGATATCCGGGATAAAAATAACAACAGCAACAACAACAACGCACATGGCTTAGACAGTTGATTTGTGAAACAGAAAGCAACGTTTATTTATTTGAACAAATATCTGAAGAACCGACTTTAGTGTACAATGCATATAAAGTGAATAAAATCAATAATGAAGGATCTTCATGATCAGATGATAGACAGATAACTTTCTTTTCTCATTAACTATATCATGTAAGGACAATACACTTTCAACCTTTTGTGGGCTTCTCTTTGATGGTTATGTATATACGTATATTACTTGTGCAACATGCATGCATGGAACATTGAGTTCACGCATCTTCAACATTATTTCATAAACTATCAGCAATTCTCCTTGGCAGTATCATTTTCGCGATCAATATATACGTAGGATTTCCTAACTACGTTGATCTAATAATAATCTAAGTGTGTATAGTGTGATTATGAGAGTCATGAATATGGACAACTGATTACAAGCGATAGTAATTTGCTAATTCGTTTTAGATTGTAGCATACATGTCAAATAATGCTCATAGTGTGTTTAAGTTTACAGCAATGGCACACAAAAAATTAATGCGTTTGGTGATCGAAGAAAACAACAATAACATCAATGACACAGATTAGCAAAAGTTACAAGAAAGTCATGAATTTGTCAGAACTTATGATTACCCGTACTGAATTATTATTCATGGGTAAAGCGCCATGCGTAACTGGAATTAAGCATGACAGCTCTGCCCTACTCTGACAAAAGGAAGCAAATAACAAATATACTTTTCTTGTAAATGACCAAAATGTGTCTGTCATTTGCATTGGCATCAGTGCAACACCACATTATGTTAGATTGAACATCTCACAGCTAGATGAATATATCTTGTCCAGATTTTGGCCGTATGTAGGGAATGCTGGGTACAATCTAAGAATACCAATAACCCAGATTTGGGTGATTTGTCACTTGCTTCCCTTTGTCAGGGTAGGGCAGCACTGTTCACTGTGCTTGGGAATGCGTGTCAGACGGGGACAAGACCATGCTACACAAAGCGGCACTTGTTCATTACAGAGGAAGATCACGGCGTTAGGCAACACAAATAACTTCCTCGTAACATGTCTGATTTTTCTCCAGCGTTTAGCAGTCTGTTTCTCTATTTCTTCTGTTTTTAGTTGATTCAGGTTATTATATGGGTTTATTCCGCTTTAAAGCTGTACCTGCCATGTATTGCACTGAGTGTTCTTTACTGTATAACACTTTAGCACAGTGTCTAATCCGTCAAAGGAAAATAACTTAACTAAGTAAAAAAATCACACTGTTTTAGCATTGTTTTGTCTTTGTTTAAAAATGCGTATATGGTCCAATGGTAAAAAAATGGTATGCATGGAGATGTAAGCGGTGGGAATGTGCGTACAAGGAGCGGGGAAACGAGTGTTATAAGGACGGGGAGAATTTGACGTTGCTATAGTAACTGCATTGTACACTTCTAGAGCATTACATGAAAGTCAAAGAGAAGAGCGGTGAGATTTTAGCAAAAGGGAGATCAGATGGGGACGTGAATCAAGAGGAAGAAGAGAGAGGGAAGGGAGAGGGTGTAGATGGAGAGAGAGGGGGGGGGGGGAGATATAGATAGAAAGAGAGAGACCGAGAAAGTGTAAGAGATAGGGAAGTATAGAAACACAAAGACAGAGACAGAGAGGGCGAGAGAGAGAGATAGAGGGAGAGAGAGAGAGAGAGATAGAATCAGAGAGAGAGAGAGAGAGAGAGAGAGAGAGATGGGGAAAGGGAGAAGGTGGGGGAGATATATATATATAGAGAGAGAGAGAGAGAGAGCGTGTGTGTGTGTAGAAGAGGGGAATAACGTGACTGGCGGTACACGTTATCACGGTTATCGTATTCTGTAATATTGTAACACCAAACAAAATCAAAGAGATATGAAACAAATACACATACATCGGAGATTAAAAGTGAGTACACCTACACTGATCATCACCATCATATGCCGATATATTACGAATGTACAGTCGAGTGGTCACGTGGCGGGACACATCGCAGGTTCCGCTCCCTTTTCATCGTTTGATATTTTCTAAATTAGATAACAACGTATCATGTCCAGGCGATTCCGAAAGGCGGCAATGAAAGCAAACGCTAAGGATTCCGTTGTAATGTTTCCTCTTCTCTATTAACACCATTAAGTAGAATCATGAGTATGAATATCTTATTAATGATAACCAATCGCAGATGATAAAGTAAAGTTACAAAAAAACATTAAGTTTCACTTCACACAAGTACGAAGTTAAAGAATGAAAACCTAGAGTTATTAACTTGACTTTGTACGATTTGCAATGCTTGAAAGAAAAGAACAAGATAAAAACAAAAATTTTAACCATGATCAAAATATGTCATTCTAAAGTCTTTGCCTGAAATCTATCACGTAGGGCACATGGTTGGATAATATTTTGGTATCTGGTTGTAGGTGTTAGGATGAGGAGGTCGTTGTGAACACACACACACAACAGCCTCATTATGTCCAATGATAACATAGCCAAAGTGAATAAAGTAAAGAAAAAGCAAAGCATTTTTGAAAACTTTGCACACGACACAGACTGCCCCAAATAACGTAACTCCAGACAGGTGACATTTAGTCAGAGGCAGAGCTATCCGGATACCTTGAGGCGTGTAGTTTGACTGACACGACCGGAAAAGAAACAAAGCATATCATTCCACGTTAAAACGATATTACGTGAAAGAAATTGGATAGATACATCATGACAGCAGGAAGTGAAAGCCTAATATTTCCGGGGCACGACTGTCAGGATTTTCCCATCGACACCGGTCGTAGTGACAACCGCTGCTGCGCATGCGCCGCTAGGAGACACTGATAGGACGAGGTCGTTGAAGCTGTGTGCCTCCTTCTCAAACAACACGTCGACCTGCGAGCCTTGCAGCGTGTACCTCTGCAGGGTCTTCTTCTGGTTCCTGTCCGACCAGAGCACGTAGAGCAGCCGGCTCGCGTCACAGCCAATCGCCACCTTCTTCCACTCGTCATTGTGAATAGAGCACACGACGTTCCCGTAGAGATCGAGTATCGATACCGTGGCAGGCTCGTGGGTGATAACGATATGATCGGGACGGACGTGAGGGACCGCTATGCAAGTGGGAGACATATCCTCAGTGGCTATCGTTTTGACGACGTTTCCATCGGATCGGAGGAAGTAGATTTGTCGGTTGTCTCGATCGGTGATATAGATGTTGTCCTCGCTGTCAGTGGCCATACCGGAAATGCTTCGTTTTCCCGGCAAGCCTTGCGATAGGTCAGATAGCGTGTCGGCCAGAAGGTAGAGTTTGGCGTCAGTCGTCGCAACGATGAAGCGGTGGTCGGAGAGGACGGCGAAACATCGGATGCTGTCAAACTGCAAGGTGGGGAGCCACCGAGTCCAGCTGAATGTAGTGCATGCCGGGAAGCTGGTAGCCGTCTGCTTGATGGCGGCAAACACGGCAGGACATCTGACCTCTTTAGCCTCGTAGATCGAGCGCACTGTCGGGGAGTACACGGCCCTGGTGCTGTAATAAGACTCGTAGCGCTTTCCACCAGAATCCCTGGTATCCATCTTATACAAAGTTTCACTTCCGGTCTTAATGTAGACAGTTTCCGGTCGACCCCCGATACATTCTGCTTGGACAATGGCTGCAATTCTCCCGTCACGAGTGAACTGGATGTCCTTGGGGCCGCTCTTGCAGGCCACGCTGGAAGTGCTCCTCTCCCTGCAGTTGCACCCTACGGCCACCTTCCCGACCTTCCCCTCCAGCGGAGTCACGTGGTAATGCAAACGATCCACCGACTTCTTGATGTTCCTCAGCTTCTGCTCGTCCGGTTTTTCAGCTATGGCTCTGTCCATGGCCTCTCGGAGACTCTTGTACATAGAGGCCATTCCGACAAGATCCTGCTCGTTCTCCAGAACACTTTCCGTCATCAGGAGACTCTTCTCCGCCAGGGATTTAATGTGCTGCGTTTTCTTGCGCAGTTGGAGAACCTGTTTAGTTTTCTCATCCAGATAGGCACACGCCTCTTTCTCCATTTGATGATGAATTTCCTCCACCGTTTCCCTGTACCCGTTGATCGCAGACTCGATGCTCTTTGTGATAGTCTTACTGTGGTCCAATATGTGGTTCTCAAGCTCATCAAGCAGGGAAAGAAACTGGTGAAGTTCTTCCGACTTCCCACTGACATCTTCTCTTCGGCAGCTCAGCTCTTCTCGAATGGTCGGGATGAAGTCCTTGAGGAACTGCAGCTGGTGCCCCTGTTCGCGGTTGTGGTCGATCAGGGTGCAGTCGTGGCAGATGGGTTCCAAACAAGACACACAGAAGAGTTTCAGCTTCTCATCGGCGTGCTTCGGGCAGAGCATGGAGTGGTCTTTGCTCTGAATTGTGACCCTCCCATTCAAGAGGTCGGAGATATTCGCTACGGTGTGATTCTGGGTCAATCTCAGCCCTGCGTGCGCAGCCGAACAGCGCTGGCAAAGAACCTGGCAGCACTCCCGACAGTAGGTGAACGGGGACCTGTCTGAGACGTCACCACCAACAGCCGGAGAGTCGGTGCAGCCGCACGCCTCGCACTGGCGGGTCGAACTGGCTAGTTTCCGCTCTCGGAGCTCCTGCTCCTGAAGCGCTTCCACTAGCCTAGTCGCCCGGAAATCCAGTCTGAGGCCACGGACACCACTATCAGGCAGGGTGGTGTACTCTTTGCAGAGGGCGCACTTCAGTGTGCTAGGGCCTGATGGGGAAGGGGAAGAGGAGGAAGAGGAGGAGTCTTTGCGATTGCGGATGCATTTCTCGAGGCACTTCTCGCAGAAGCTGTGAAGACACGACAGTATCCTAGGCGTTTCGAGCTTGTTGAGGCAGGTCGCACATTCGACCTCCTCTGAAACGATGGAGTCAAGAAGGGAATTTAATGATGCCATGATAGATTAGCTTGGAATTATCCTCAAAACGTCGCGCTAAGAAAGAACCAAAATGTTCACATGCACACGTACCTGAAGTCGGTTGTGGCAAACAGTCACAGTACGCAGAAGTTATATTCTAACTTGGAAGCAGTTATGAAACAGCGAACTCTTTATGCAGTATTTTTCCAACGGTATCACACACCTACGTTAGTAATGGGGATTCTCGTTGTGTATATTCACACTACGGCTGTAATACAATGGTCTCCAGTGACCACTCCAACTATGTACAGTCCCTAGCTATGCTCTCACGACGCTCAACTGCCTGACAGACGACAGAGATTGAAATGAAAGTTGAGCCTGGTCCATGGGGTGCTAAGAATAGATCCGGGCCAATTTCATCTCATTAGCGGTGTAAGAGGGGGGTTGAAAAGGGGTAACGCCTTCCCCCTCGTCCTAAACCGGGGACGGTGCCGTGAGTGATTCCATGGATGAAAGTTGACGTCGAAGCGATTTGATAACTATCATATCTAACAACAGAAAAATGTGCTTCATTATATTGAATTGCTTTCAGAAAATTTGGTTTGATGTTAGATATATTTGTTTCTCCATATCTTAGGTCGCAACCCCTATCAGCAATGTTTAGTGCTGTATCGTCTGTTGGTGCAATCATCGTGGAGTTGTGTCCAGCTGTTCAGCTTGTGTGAATCAGACCAAGGAGAATGTCTGACCTTATGCATGTTAGGGGAAATCGTCGTCTTCTTTTCTTTCTTTCTTTTTCTTCTTCTTCACTTTCTTCTTCTTCTTCTTCTTCTTCCTCCTCCTCCTCTTCGTCTTCTTCTTCTTCTTCTTCTTCTTCTTCTACTACTTCTTCCTCTTCTTCTTCTTCTTCTTCTTCTTCTTCTTCTTCTTCTACTACTTCTTCCTCTTCTTCTTCTTCTACTTCTTCCTCTTCTTCTTCTTCATCTCCTCTGTCTTCTTCTTCTCCTGCTTCCTTGTCCTCGTCTTCTTTCTCCATTTACGTTTCTTCTTCTCCTTCCTCATATTCTTATTTTGTTTTAATCTTCTTCTCCTTCGTCTGCCTCTTTATCTTCATTATCTCCTTCTTCATCACCACCGCCACCACCACCACCACCACCATCATCATCATCATCATTATCATCATCATCATCATCATCATCATTATCATCATCATCATCATCATCATCATCTGTACTCTTCTTTTTTATTACTTCATTTCATTTTTAGCATTTTTGTTTTGTCATATGTGTTACATTTCGTCAAGTTCGCATGATGACTGGACACAACACATGCCGGTAAATCATGGAGTGGAATCGAATGGAAATAAATCATATTTGTACATTTGAATTGTATTCTTTTTATCTTAGTATTATTTCATTTAAATGTACAACTGTCGTATATGGACACCAATAAAGTTTTACAACAACTTGGTGTTGAATTAACTATTAAAGGTAGCCCGCCCCTTTGCACACCAAATCTGAAAGTTCCTTGCTTTTGTCATCATTTGAGAGAGTGGCTATAACCTTTCCCTGGAATCGACAAAGCGTAATATTCGTTTTTAAGGAAATAATCTTAAATAATTGATGGAGCTTTCTCTTTTCGTACAGCGAAAATAGTCAAATCTCAGTGAAAACTAGTTAGATGTTCATTTATTCTACGGGAATTAATACCTCCGACCTTAAAACTCACATTTGGTATCCCAAAGATACGTGTTAAATATGTGAAATCTTTCATGAAGTTTACAGATGTTTTTAAACGGGACGGGCCAACTTTAAGAAACAACATTGATTTAACACTGGTAGAATCAAAATATACTATTTGGTATTTACCTCAAGATCGAGAGGAATACGTAATTCAAGACTGGTTTCATTTGAATACTTTCTTGGTATTTTCTTCAAAGTCGAGAGAAAATGTAATTTGATATTGGTATCATACAGATATATTGTTTGTAATGAATTTACCATTGAAAGACAAAAGTAATTTAAAACTAGTATCATCCGAATTCTTCCTTGGTATCAAATTAAAAGGCCTTGGTTATGTTTGTGTCATTTCCAATACTCTGAAAGTTTAACTCCAGAGTTTAAGATATAACACATGTAATGCAGCTATAATAACAACATCATTTTTAAAGAGATATTTTAACACGCGTGCTTCTGCAGTCAGTGTATAACTGTCCCTTTTAGTTGGCCTCACTGGAGTCCCCTCCGAGTCAGACAGTCTGTTCACATGGACACGATGTGTCGCTGCCGCCTGCCACGATAATAGTTTCATCTCGTCGTTCACACTGTCTCTACTGGTGACAAAGCACTGCAGGGTATTGGCATTATAAACCGCTAATCGTGGCGACGCTCTTGCCCTAGCTATGTTGGCTGGAGAAGATTGACGGCGGCGAGTGGTGGCAGCAGCAACAGCAGAGTGAACGTTCCTTTACGCGTATCACTACCCAACATAGCAGACATACCTGAAGCAGAGCTCATCCACTGGCCGCTGTGTAACCCGTACGCGCCATGCGGTTTGGCCCGTCTCTCCCGTCCATCACGAACGTGACATTTGAACAGATTAACATCCCCTGCAGAAAGCGCTAACTCCACTCTCCCCGACATCAATACAATATCATTTTTGTCACTGAGTTGTTACGCTAAAAGAAACTTGCGGTAAAGACTGCGGAACGTTTTTTGTTTTCGTGACCTCGGGTCCCTTTCGCGTTTCTGTTCAAGATAATTTGAATGACCCGTATTCTAAACAAAGGTTATTACGCAAACGATGTTCTAAACATGGATTAAATTTTTGGGACGCCAAATCAAACAACATCAAACATTATTATTATTATGATTCAATGTAATTGACTTTTTTCATCGGAATCACAATGGTCATGGTGGTTTATTGAGAGCGTCCACATTTCAATTACAGCGAATAATTGAATTTGACCAATGTTGTGTTTTTTTAAAATGAAAATCAATGATTTTGTGACAGCATCAGATGATTCATGTTGCGCCCCATAAAGTTAGTCTACGTTTAGCACGCGGTCTAAGTTAAACCACCCTTGTTAATACGGACCGTAAGAGTACTATCAAAATGATGTAGAGGTTGTTGTTGTTGTTGTTGTTTTATTCAATCAATTATAAAAATACAAAGATATGCATGAACAAATACATGCATACATACATACATGCATACATCTATTTCAAAACGTCATAAACCATTATAATGATAAGAATGAAATGAGAACTTGAAAAAGGCCGTAGGGCCTTGTAAAGTAAATTCTCTGGGTCAGAATGTAATAATTTCAGCATAATTGATATATTGTTACTCAATCGATCAAAATAAATACAAAGAACAAAATGCAAAATAACCACAGTTTTAAAGATAAAAGAAATAAACAATATAAATAATTTTGTATGAAGTGGTGTTTCAGTGATTGTTTAAGGTTGTCGTTAAACAATTAGGACAGAGACCAGTGGTGATGACGTCAGAGCCACTCTGCTATGAGTGTAGGTCGCCTAAACGTTACTCCTATACTCCATAATCTTGAACATTGTTCGTTAGAAAAGGAAAATAAGGTATCTGAAATTGAGTCAGATGCACGTTGATATCAGTTTCGTGTATGCTTAGCGGACTGTAGGACTGGGGGCAACAAAAGCCGCAAGTCATCGGACTCTCGAGTCTTTTTGCACCTTATCTGGCGGACCATGGACGGAGTAACCAATATTCCCACATATCTGAAACAAGCGGGATAAAGGCCACCGCAAACAACACGATCCGATCGGTCGTATGGCTCTGCGACTGACTGAATCGCAGGACCCGGTCATTTGATTTGTGCACGAAGGTGACGTCATATTTTTAATGGTAGGCCCTTACGACTGCAGAATCGTGGTAACATCTTTCCGTATGCGATGGCCTTTGAGCGATGATAAATGTAGAAACTATACCACTCTATCCTAAAGTTAACGTGTCATGTATCTATGTCTTTAAATGGTACTCTTTGGTGCCAGCCAACATGTTTTTATATGTGATTTATGTCTGTCATTTTGTAAAGAGAAAGCATCTGTGACGCAAAAAGTGAGGAAATAAGTACTTTTTCATAGATTTCACGCCCAAATCTTGGGCAAGGAATGTGATCTGTTACACCCCTCCCCCCCCCCCCCCCCCGGAAAAGAAGAAGAAGAAGAAGAAGAAGAAGAAAGAAGCAAAATCTTGGCTACTGATAATCGTTTGTCTCGCAATGTAAGGTAAACGGTATCGAAAAGATCACGACGTTTCGTGTGCCGCTGCAACACTTCGTCAGGTGTGATACAAAATTGTAGTAAGCAGGGGTTTAAATACCCTATGGTCAGTGCAGCGCACTAACTGAAAAGTGCTCATAAATGGTCCAATACTAATAGCCGGTGTATCCGGGTACTTGACCAACAAGGACAAAAAGGACAAAGCCACAGGCCGGTAATTACGGGCGACCAACAATTATCAGATTTCTAATGTTTTCATATTTCAGAAACTGTTTTTACTGATGAACTGAAACATTTTGGGAAAATGTCCAAATATATCTTTTATATGATTTGTAAAATTGAAGGACAGTTCTTATCCGAATAAAAAGTTAAGGTTCTCCAAAGTCCAATTTCACTAAACGAGAAAACTTACAATGTAAGTTGATAAAGTCCAAACCAGCTGTCGGCATCAAGCTCAGCTGTTAAGGAGAATGCCAACTTATTCAATGGATCACATGAAATTATTATTGGATTATTCAACTCCAATAATCGGTTAACGCCACACAAATTGCAACTCTTTGTATAGTATTGTCCGAGATAGGGTGAAGAGAAGTCACTCATTTTTATAAATGGCGGTCATTTGGTAGGTCATTGTGTATATCAAGACCAGTGCAAAAACTATGTCCCTAGACTATTATTTCAAGGTAAATCAGCGCACCTCAAATCTCAGTGATAACATGCAAGGTATGAAAACATACAGGTCTGTACAAACACAAGAGGTTTTTTTTTTCACCAGGCTTGCGCACCCATATAGCTTTACTACGAACATTCATCTCTTCACCAAACATTAATATAACGATGAAGGCAAATAACAAATTGCAAAACGGGAGGATTAAATAGACCAAAAATGGACACAAGGGACATTCAGACCCGATGTACGGGTTTGCGTGTTAAACATATGGCAAAGAAACAGAGTAACAAAATGCTGGTTGGTTAATGCAAATTCATGAACTTTCGAGGACCATAATCATTTTATAAGGTAAGTACTATCTTTGATTTTTCGTATAAAATGTATGTGTGGACAGCTTTCTAAAAAGTTTTAGTTTATTAGTGGCAGTAACAATTTAAATATTTTGTCAAAATTGTAAAAACAATCACATTCGTTTCTACGATCTTGTAGGAACAATAATTGTTCCTATAAGATCATACCTCGTTTGTAGTTATTATCCACTTTACTATGATACCTCATATCATATGAGAAAATGTTCCATTGAAATGATATCGATACAATCGGGAGATACTTCATTATCACGCCGGCCATTTTTTTCCACCAGCATAATCGCAAAGGTAGTCAATGTAGAATGCGGGATGGTCCCTGAACACAGTGATAGCAAAGAACCCTTTACAACAGCCCATGTCTGGTAAACCAGTCTGGCTCACTAGGTTTTACGCTGAGGCGACTGACAGTGCTCAGTGAGATTAAGAGACCTGGGCCCCGTTGTATGACGCTTACCATTAATGGTAACTCTGCCATCAATGGTAACTACCATGGTAACATGACTGGACAGCCAATCAAATTCTAGTTTTCCATAGAAGTTGCCAATGATAGTAAAGTTACCACTAATGATAAGTTTTATGCAACAGGCCCTGTTTATCTTCCAAGTTTTCAATTTGGATTTAGTTCCTGTTGGAAATACACTCTTTATTTTGATACCGTTGACCAAGCCCAGCCTTGTACCGCCCCAGCATCCTTATAGTAGTGGCGTCTCTCGGATAGGACTGTAAGAACCAATTTCCCCCATAGAATCGGTGCTTATAAGACACAGAGAAGTGGGCCACACACATTATTACCGGTCAGGGCCATTAACGCTGGGGTGAAGATTGCCACCTATCTCTCTCTCTCTCTCTCTCTCTCTCTCTCTCTCTCTCTCTCTCTCTTGTAATCAGCTCCCTTCTAAGATTAACACTTTAATTATACTATGCCATTCACAAGGAGTCCTGAATACCTCCTACATACGTAGATAAGTATATTCCTCCCTGATATACAGTTGTCCTCAAAATTATTCATACCCCATTAAAAATAACAGTCTTTGTTAGACTCTTCCTTTGTAACAGCTATTATGTTGGTACTTCCTGTGTATCTTTTGTCTACTTGTTGCTATGCACAAATCCACATATGAGTTGGCTAAACTTCATTTGCATAATAATAGATAAGTCCAAAAGTTATTTTTCCCTCATGTTCAGAATTATTCATACCCCTGACAATACCTCAACAAAAATGTTCTTTCTTCATAGTATCCATTGTTTTCCTTTCCTGAGAATGTGTTAATCTTTGTCCTATAGTTATTTCAAGATGTTCCAATGGATTAAATACCTTTTTTGTTGACCAAATGTTAAACTTGACGCTTGACCAGGCAGGGACGAAGGTGTCTCGGTCCACTATTGAGCGAGTCTTGCACAGAGGAGGTCTCCATGGACGTAGGCCTCGGAAGACCCCGCTGCTCAGGAAGAAGCATCTGGAGGCTCGCCTAGCCTTTGCTAAAGGTCATCTAAAGCAAGATTCCAGCTTTTGGTCAACCATCCTGTGGTCTGATGAGACAAAGTTGGAGTTATTTGGCCATATGGATGTTGAATACGTCTGGAGGAAAAAAGGAGAAGCATACACTCCAAAGAACACTGTGCCCACCGTCAAGCATGGTGGTGGAAACATAATGCTATGGGGATGCTTCTCTTCCAGTGGCACAGGCAACCTCGTCAAGGTCCAAGGAATCATGAGAAAGGAGGATTACATCACGATCCTTGATGAAAACGTGAAGGAATCCGCTGAGAAACTCCAGCTTGGCCCTAATTGGAAGTACCAGCAGGACAATGATCCAAAACATACCACCAAGGTAGTGAAGAAATGGTTCAAGGACAATGATGTCAACGTCCTCGAATGGCCAAGTCAGAGTCCTGACCTGAATCCAATTGAGAACTTGTGGCGAGACTTGAAGACCAGAGTGTTGGCTAGGAAACCGACCAACCTGTCCCAGCTTGAGGCTTTTGCCAAGGAAGAGTGGGCCAACATCCCCCAGAAGACATGCAGGAAGCTTGTGGACACGTACAAGAACCGTCTAGAAGCAGTCATAAGAAACAAAGGCTATGCTATTGACTATTAAAGAAAGACATTGGACTCAGTAAACCTAGGGTATGAATAATTTTGAACATGGCATTTTTTGAAAATCCATGAATAAAATACCCCTGAAATGATTTCTTGAATTGTGTATTGTTGTTATTCTTTCACATGTTGGTCACATATAACTGATATACACACTTGACAAAATGCATTCATTTCATCACAAAAATAAAAAATCATAAAAATTAACAAGGGTATGAATAATTTTGAGGACAACTGTATATTAGACACTCAGTTCCAGAAAGCTAACTCGACCTCTATACCACCACCAGGTATAGACGTACCTCTCTTTAGCCGCCTCATGTAGGTTTAAAGTGCTAAGTTACAGAGAGAACACAGCTTCTTCGTATATTCAGTCTTACAATCTTCGTTATATCACCAGCTATAGTCTACTACGGTTTATTGCCATTTCGTTCACTGCCATTTCGTCTAATAGCCATTTGGTCTAATTTCATTTCGTCTACCATCAGTTGGTCCACTATCCACAGAGTGCAATTAACATTTCAACCAATAACTCTAACTGCATTTGGTCCATTATCACTTGGTCTAACCTATTTCGGTTAACAATCATTTGGTCTAGTTGCCATTTGGTCTAATCACCAATTGGTCCAATTGCCATTTTGGCTATGACCATTTCGTCTAACAAGCATAGTGGTCTTCTATGCTGCAGAGCGTGCAGATTTTCCCTCCGGCATTAGACGAAATGGATGTAGACGAAATGGTTGGTAGACGAAATGGTTGTAGACGAATTGGTTATCGACCAACTAATTATTAGACGAAATGGCTATTGTTAGACGAAATGTTTAGACGAAATTATTAGACGAAATGTTGATGGACGAAATGGCATTAGACGAAATGAATGTGGACAAAATGGCTATTAGACGAAATGGCAGACAAATTGAAAATTTACCTCTACTTCTACTACTACTACTACTACTACTCCTACTGAAGTTTGAAGTTTGAAGTTTATTTATTATTTCTGACGAACCCTTTCGAGGTATGAGAAATACATAGTAACTTGTACAATACAATTTATATATATATATATATATATATATATATATATATATATATATATAAATATTTTTTTTTTCTTTAAGAAAAAGAAAAGAAAACAGTTTCGAAATACATGTACATGTAATAGTATTTGCAATATTTACAAGTATTCACAGAATGTATTACAGAATGTATTACAGTTTATAACATAGGCCTATAAAATTTTTTGGATCAATTTATGTCTTAAATTTCGCCATTATGAGTTTAATGAACTTAGCAAGTTGTGATAATTTCTTTGAACTTCTCGTGTTAAATAATGAGGACATTTTCAAGATACTTGGACGAATCACATAATAGCGAAAAATGTATTTTACTCTATCATCTGAGAAGTAAGTACATTGAAACAGATAATGAAATTCATCTCCTATAGCATTCAAATCACATAAATTACATTTCCTTTCAGATCTAGGAATATTTACATATCTACCTGCAACACATGGCAGATGATGATTACCGCATCTGAATTTACATAAGTTTATCTTATCATTACAGTTCAGTTTTCTGAGATATGATTCGAAATCAAGATTATCTTTTACTATCCTATAATGTATGCATTGGCTATTATTTTGGACTTCGTTGTGCCAGTTTTGCTTTTCTGTATCTCGTATTCGTTGTTCAATTAAACTAATTTCACCCAGTTTACATTCACCTGTTTCTGCTCTAACCAGATATGGCTTAATCCATACTTATCCAACAAATCAATAATATTTGCAACCCATTTTGAAGTAAACGAACATTCAACATCTTCATGCATTGATTTCATTAATTTGAACATCATACAGGATAATTTACTCTGCTTACCACTGAGCAATCTGCACCAAAATCCTATAATTCGTGTGGCAACTATATTTGAAAGTTCATATCTACCAGTTTCTCCGTAAATCATGCAACTAGCTGTTGATTTATTTACCTTCAAAACATTTCTCAAAAAATTTCGATAGAAAATTTCAACCTGCGTATTATCTTCAAAGCCCCAAATCTCACTACCATATAGTAGTATGGGAAGCACAACCTTATCTGGTGGCAGAAGAAGTTGTCTTATTTTACCAAGAATTTTGAACATTGCTCTTCTTGCTTGACTCACTTGTTTTAATATGGCCTTCTTAAATCGGCTATTGTAGTTCATGGTTATTCCAAGATAAATGTAATTATCAACTATCTCAAGTTCATTATCACCGAAGGAAAATAATGGTTTCGTACGAATTTTCCCACGAGAAAAAATCATGACTTTGGTTTTCGAGGTATTAACAGTTAAAATCCAAAGAAGGCAATAACTCTTTAAAGCATTAAGGGCTGTTTGTAAATCTGTAGGATTTTCAGCCATAATGATTGTGTCATCCGCGTACAATAACACATACATTCGTAGGTATACCTCAATTTCATCATCACTTAAACAAGTTCTTATCTGTTCAGCAACATAACTTAAACCTTTATATGAACGACTCACATAATATTCGAAATCATTTAGATATATTGCAAATAATAAATGATAATAAATAATAAATTGTCGCCTTGGCGAACACCACACTTTCAGTCAACAGAGTGGATGTCTCATTGTTTAATCTTACACGAGACTTTGCTTTGTCATATAGATTATATACAACTGAAATTATTCTACCATTGATACCATTTGCAATAAGTTTTAATACTCCATAACGATGACCTATCTACTAAATCGAACGCTTTTTTTATCATCCACAAATGCACAATATAAACGTTTACCTTGTGCCAGGGATGTGTTATGGAAGGATAGGAAGCAACTTTCTTTCTTTGAACCCATGTGCCGAGCCGCTGAACAGTTATGGTGTTCTCGACAGGTGCTGTTCAGGTGTTTGAACAATTATGAACATGATTGTGTGGCAACGGTTTCTCAAAGAGAGCAAAAGAAATGTACAGTCTCATTTCGCTTGTCCCGTTCTGTTAATGACATTAATACTTCCATGAGCACAACAGGTATCAGCAAACACAAATAAACAAGTTTTTCAAGTAAAATATCTCTGCTTCACGCAAACACACACAAACGCCGTTTATGATAACACACAGCTTAATATATCATTTTGAGGGTGGTTGAATCTCCCAAATGCACAAGTTGTCGGAAAGTGAAGAAATTGGTCAATTTTGTAATTAATACAAATAGCTTATATGTCCGATTTTTATTTTATTTTATTTTATTTTATTCAAACATATTTAAACAGGATGACAAGATCAGCATAAGCTGTTTTACATCAAGGTCCTGTGTAACATATCAATATAACAAGCATACAACAGTCAGGATAACCAGTAAAAACAACCAATAATTTTAAAACGCTTTACCAGTAAAGTTTATTTATCGTTATTAAAAAATGTATTATTGATATTTACAAATTAAAAAAAGAGAAGATATATATGAAGGACGATATACCACTTGCAAGCTCAGCAAAAAACAACACACAAGCTAAACCATACAATCAAAAGTGTATAACAACTATAAACATTCAGTCAAATCATACAGAAAGTGCAATCACCCAAGAACAAAGGGAAGAGAAAACTAACAGTAAAGATGCACTCAACACAACACATTAGCACAAACGTAACACACCTGTCAGCCATTCTATTACTAAGCCTGCAAAGCGATTTTGAAATTAAAAAAAAAATGATAGGAGCGACGAAAAAAAAGAGTTGTTGCTAGGAGACACATTATTGGTTGCTTTCTGGTTGTACATTTACATGAAATTGAATTAAAAAAACATTTTCTTATACATGCTTTTGAAAGATTGAAGAGAGCTTGAGTTTTTCATTGCTTCTGGTAACGCATTCCACCTTTTACCTCCTGCATATCTGAAACTGTTCTTATATGATTCTAAATTTGGTTTCGGTATTACAACATTTAAGGTATCAGCTGCTCTGGTATTAAATCTATGTCTTTCAAAAAGCATGTCGATACTATTGCACAGACGAATAGGTGCCAGACCATGTATACATTTAAACATATTTGTTACAAGAAAATAATCCCTTCGTTCTTCAACTGTTTTCCATTTTAAAGATCGAAAAATATCTAAACCATTTGAATTTTCATAGTCATAATTACAAGTAACGATACGTGCTGCTCTCTTTTGTAGACGCATTAAGATTTCTTTGTTTTTTGAAGAACAATTCCCCCATACGGAACAAGAATAATCAAAACAAGGCTGAATAATAGTTTTATACATAAGGTTTAGGGAGTTGAAATCAAGGTATTGACTCATTTTGCGAAGTGAGAAAATCTTTTTAGCAATAGATTTGGTAAGATTCTGAACATAAACATTCCAATTAAGATGATTATCAATGTCAATTCCTAAATATCGAACATGGTCAACTTGTTCAATTTCATCCTTGCCTATAGATATATTAAGATGATGAGTTGAAGTAGCACTAAGTAACATTACCTTTGTTTTGTCAATATTGATACGTAACTTGTTATTTGTATACCAATTAGCTAATAAATCTAAATCATTTTGAAGTACGGTTTTAACAATATTTATATCCTTGTGTGCGTAATAGATAACAACATCATCAGCGAATATATTACAAGAACATGATTTCAGAGAATCAGAAATATCATTTATAAATAGCAAAAACAGTATTGGTCCCAGAACACTTCCTTGGGGCACCCCTGTCATAATATTCCTTGATCTAGATAATTCACCATGACAAAAAACCTTCTGGGATCTTTGTGATAAGTAATTAGAAAACCAAAGCAATTCTGACTCTCTAATTCCATATCCTTGCAATTTCATAAGTAATAATTTGTGATCAATTGAATCAAAACATTTGGATATATCGAGAAAACAGGTAGCTACAAGTTCATGTTCGTTAAAAGCTTCTAACCAATCATCGACTGCACGATGTAGACATGTAGTAGTAGAATGGTTTGGTAAAAATGCTGATTGATCAATATTAATAAGGTCATTCTTAAGAAGATAATTTAACAATTGTTTTTTTAATTCCTTTTCAAGCAACTTAGAAATATGACACATAACAGAAATAGGTCTATAATTTGTAGGGTCACTCTTATTACCTTTGCCTTTATATATGGGTGTTGTCTTTGCTAATTTCCAATCTACAGGAACTATACCATTAATTAAACTTTCATTGTATAAATAGCAAAGTGAAATAGATAATACTGGAGCCCCAATTCGTAAGAGTTTTGAATCAATCCCTAAAATATCTATATTACTTTCGGTATAATCGAACTGTAATAAAAAATCAGAAACTTTACTTTGGGATATATCTTCAAACTTAAAAGTATATATACAGTCCGGATACTTCCAATTATAAGGGGTACTTTGAATATTGATAGGCACATTTTTACCAACCTTGACAAAAAAGTCATTTAACATGTCACCACTCATATCTACAGGAACGTTATCGTCACGTCGTACTCGTCCGGAAATTTTATTTAATTCACGCCATACCTTCTTACTATCATCTTTGCATACATTTAAAACATTTTTCATGTAGTCCCTTTTTTTCGTACGTCTAAGTTTAGTAATCAAATTTTTAACTTTTCTGTAATCTTTAAGCAAATCTGGACGATCTTTACTTTTATCCTTTAAATAATCTCTTTCATAAATTAATTTCACAATGTCAGTAGTGATCCAGGGACAACATCTCTGTTTTAATCTCCGAGAAGTCAATGGAGCATGCTTATTACATACAGTTAAAAAAATCGATTTCCATATTGTCCATTTCTCATCTAAAGTATCACATAATTCAAGATCATTATAAATATTAGAAAAGGCGGCATGCAAGTTTTGCAAAAAATCTTTTTCATTGAATCGTTTGAAATCACGAAAAGTTACAACTTTATGTTTATTCTTACCCATAGTTTTAAAGTGTATACAAGTATAAATAAGATAATGATCACTAATAGATATTTTAGCAACATCACATAAAGAATGCTTTTCTGGAAGTGAAGTTAAAATATGATCCAAGCATTTTGTTGAATTAGCAGTAACCCTGGTTGGTTGGAAAACTATTTGTGTTAATGAGAATAAGTTTTCAATCAGATGAATAGGATTTTGAACGTTAACACCAGACTTATAATCATAATTCAAATCACCTAATAAAACTAAGTCGTTATCTCCTCCTTTTATCTTTTCGAGCACATCTATCAAACAATTTAAATACTCTTTATCGGCATTAGGGGGTCGATAAACACATCCAACTAAATAATTATCAGGTTTGGATGGTAAAATCTCGATCCAAATGGCTTCAACAGAATTCAATTGAAAATCTTTACGTAAATGAAATGAAACCGAGTTATGAATATACATACAAACTCCACCTCCACGTTTGACTCCTGGTCTATCATTACGTACTAACATATAATTATCTATACATACATTGTTATCATCAATCATTTCATGCAACCATGTTTCTGATAGGCATAAAATATCAAAAGGCACTTTATTCAGCAAGAAACGTATATCATCAATCTTATCTATTAAACTGCGTACATTCAAGTGACCAATTTTTAGCCCTTTGTTTCGTAGAAGTTTGGATGAACATATATCATATTCGTTAACTGAAGGGGAGTTTACAGGAGATAAAACCGTATTTAAGTCAATGGCACACTCTTCTTGGCCGTTGCCCTAGTAGGGACAGAATTTGTTTTTGTGTCCAAACTGAAAGCAATGTGAACATTGGAGTTGGATTCCATGGCGACAGCTTTGTTGACGGTGATTTGGTTCTCCACAGTTTGTGCATCCTGTTGCGTAATGAACTGAAGGCTTATGGCGAGCGTCCGATTGCCGAACAACAGAAGCGTAAGAATGCGACATGTCATGTGGTCGTCGAGGTGGATGCGGGTTGCTATGTGTGTGATACTGCGGCTGGGTTGAATGATAGAAAGGCGTGGTGGGTGACTGGGGAGTGG
Source organism: Arbacia lixula (assembly GCA_963669155.1). NCBI lineage: Eukaryota > Metazoa > Echinodermata > Echinoidea > Arbacioida > Arbaciidae > Arbacia > Arbacia lixula. Next base: position 18,001,320 of record OZ022590.1, on the reverse strand, counting down.
GGTTAGAGAAGACTTGACGGCGGGTTGGGGGGTAGACTTGACGGCGGGTTGGGGGTAGACCTGAGGGCGGGGTGGTGGGTAAAAGAACGAAGGGGGTGGTACAGGTGCATAGTCCTGTGTAGGTACAGACCGGTGATAGCTGGGGAAAGGGGGTGGTGGCCGGGAGGGAAATGGTGGTGGGTTCTGTCGGGGAGGTTGAAAGGTACCAGGAG
>OZ022590.1:17906108-17998608 GCA_963669155.1 Arbacia lixula | reverse complement strand
CCAAAAAAAAAAAAAAAAAAAAAAATCACCATAAATGTGACGTCACTACCGGAAAGCCTTTTGTCAAAAATGGTCGGAATATAATACATGGTACCATCATTACAAAGGTGTTAACACACATTTTTTTATGCCCAATTATCAAACTTGATTGGTATAGTTTGGCTGCCTAGTAAATGTGCAACATCATCATTGACTTATTTTGGCAATGGCAGCTCTGTGGGCGACGTCGACGACGACGACATGTCGCGACGACGTCAGCAAAATGCAACACTTTTGTTCGTTTTTTGTGCTCTTTTTCGATTAAAACTTTTTCAATTCTTCTAGTTCGCAAACCATTCCAAATATTTATTTCAAACTTAATTTGCTGCGTTTGGCATCTCTCAAGCTTTTCAAAACATATAAGAATGTGACATTTGGTCACGCTAATGGCCATCTCCTGACCAATAATATAGCATAGTGTTTTGGAAGAATGCACGTAAAGTCGTACAAAATACTGCCTACGTCCTGTACACGCGTATATTCTGGATATGTGCTACTTTTTGGTTGAAACGTTTTAAATCCTTGTAATCCAAGAACCATACCCCATATTTCCTTTTGATTTAGCCTTATGTTTTTGGCATTTCTTCCACGTTTCAAAACATATATGGATGTTACATATTGTCACACCTATGGTTATCTCCTGACCAATAATGTAACGGAGCATTTTGGAACAACTGCGTGAAATTGGACAAAATGTTGCGTATTAACTGCACATGTGTATATTCTGTATGCGTGTTACTTTCTGCTTAAAACTGTTTAGATCCTTGTACTTCAAGAACCATACAACATATTACTTTCCGACATGTTCTGGTGATCTCGGCATTCATTCCACCTTTCAAAACATATAATGATGTTATATCTTATCACGCTTATAGTCATCTACTGACCAATAACATAATGTCACATTTTGGAAGAACGAGCGTAAAATCCGACAAAATACTGCATACGTTCAATAAACGCGGATATTTTGATGCGTGTTACTCTTCGGTTGAAACTTTTAAAAATCATTGTAAGTCAAGAACCGTACCACACATTTCCTTTTAATTTAGCCTTATGTTTTTGGCACTTCTTCCACTTTTCAAAACATATATGGATGTTACATATTGTCACACATATGGTTACCTCCTGACCAATAAAATAACGGAGCAATTTGGAACAACTGCGTAAAATTGGACAAAATTCTGCTTATTAACTGCATACGTGTATACTCTGTATGCGTGTTACTTTTAGATTGGAACTTGTTAGGTCCTTGTACTCCAAGAACCATGCAACATATTACTTTCCGACATGTTCTGGTGATTTCGGCATCCCTTCCACCTTTCAAAACGTGTATGGATGTTACATATTGTCACGCTAAATGTCATCCACTTACCAATAACATAACGTAAGGTTTTTTCAAAGTAAAATCGGACAAATCACTGCGTATACGTTTTATATGTGTCCATTCTGGACAAAATTATGCTGGATGCGCGTTACCTTTTGGTTGATTTTTTTTTTATATATCCCTATGGTTCAAAAAAAAAAATCTTTCAGAATTGCTCTGGTGTTTATGGATGGATGTTGCGTATTGAAACCCTAGCCTTATGGTCATCTCCTGGCCAATAATGAAACGCAACACTTTGGAAGTATCTGCGTAAATTGTATAAGATATGGCGTTTATTTTATAATCCTTCCCTCGATTGAGAGTCATTTGCTTGATACATCATTCTATGTAATATAAACTTCACGATATTTGTTTAAAACTTCAGTTGTCGTCGTCTCTATGAGCGTATAACGACATTTGTGATCAAGCTTGTGTTCATCGTATCAATTTATGCAAAATGATGTGTGCAAATAAAACAACCTACACTGTAGTATGTTGCTCATTATACGAGATCTAGCTCAATGAATAATTTATCTAGAGTTTTACATCGACAGCCCTAACGGTTTGGGTTGGGTTGGAGTGTGTCAACCAATATGTCGATAAGGAAATTACATCAATTTATAGCGGACATCTCGTAGATTACCCTCCAAAATAACCCAATTTTTATTTGTGGCATCACTACCGGAAAGACCGGTGGAGGGTCTATGAAATGGCATTATCATATTAAGTAAGGTACTCAAATTAAAACATATACATATACATATATTTACGAGTTACAATATCTAATTTTGTTCACCTTGCTTGTCTTTTCATGGGCAAGATCGACATTCAGTTTTTTTTCCTGGTGATGGATGGGCACTGTTCGATGTTAACGACGGCAGCCGGTTGCCGTACCCTCGAAAAGCAGTTTTTTTCTCATGTTCACTGGATTTTGGTGTAAACTGTGCCAAAATATTGCATCTAAAAAGTATTCGAAGCTTCTATGAAGTTTTGGCTGGTAGCAATTAGAAGCAAAATATTACTTTCGTAAAACCTAAGTTGGATAGGATTTGACACCGACGGCTGAATAATGACAAAGCATATTCTATTTTGTCGATGAGTTTCACAAAAATTAGTTGCTGCATGGCGGGTCGTGCATACAACCGTGGCCTCCACGCCAAAATGAACTATACGGACATCACTTTTTTATTTGCGCAATAAAGTAAAATTGTTCATATACATAGTAACACCATACAATATGTTACATTGTACAATTTCGTTAGATTACTCAGTTTGGTTTAACTCTGCCATGTCGGTCGCCTAGTGTATGGGCGCAACTACCCATGTGTGTTGGCAATGGCGACGCTCAGGGTGATATTGGCGACGGAGAGATGAAATAGCGACGCCTGCGAAATTTAATTATACTTAAAATACCCTTTTGAGCTTGTAGTTAAATATGGCAAGTATTTGACAGATTACTTTCACAAACACATCAGACATGTTAGATGTGAGCCTCCAGTAGATATTTGCTTTCACGAGCATAATTGCCAAACTGACGCAAACCAAGAGTGTTTTGGTAAGATTCCGGAAATCTTTCGAAAAATCACTTTTACATTCTTCAAAAGTGCTGTAAATCTATTTAAGTGTGACAATGTGTGTGGTGGGCAAACTATCCTTCCGGCTCCAGCTTATGCTTATAACACAGATACATCATTATTCATCATCGATCAAGCATTTCGTTCACGTACGTGTAAGAGTTGAAATATTTGTTTACTTAAAACCCCGCTTTATGTTATAATGCATATTCATGGATTTCGGGTCGTCGATTTGATATAAATTCTATAACGCCCTTGATCACAACTCAAAATCATGTATTGAAGAAGGCTCACCCCACACCCTAATAAATGCTAGTCAAGAAATTATAAACGAATCATGACTGAATCGTTTTGTATCATAACGGGTTTGATCTTAACTATTTCATAATATCAAAACAATTTAAAGCAGTCATGAAATCTAACAATAATTTGGAATGTAGTCACGGTCCCGTAATATGGCCCCGTAATCCTTACCACAATCAGGATTAGCAGGGCACCCACATGTGGTCCATACTTAATTATAGTGTGAATGGAGCATGTCAAACGGATGTCAAACGGACTTCAAAATGAAAAAAAAAGCCGCTTTCACAGACGGCACCGTGACAAGCCGTCATCTTTGACGTAGCCCACGGTGCTTCCATCGTTAGAGAAAAAAAATTAAGTTGATATTACCCATGTACAAGGAAAGCAAGATCAACATAATGTGTGTTTTAATGTTAATACCTTATTTACAATTATATCCTTACTAAATATTACTAAAAAGCAGACAATAAGCCAAAAATATTAGTACAAGTTTCGAAGAAATATGTTGGATGATTTTTTTTTAACAACAATAAGTTTAATGGTTTCGTGCAAAAAGAAAAACGGGCATAAATCATACACGTGTGTAGAATCTATATACTATTTTGTCCGATTTTACGCGCATTCTTGCATAATGTTTCTGTATATTATTGGACATTAGAGATGTTAGACGACCATAAGTGTAATTTAGGGCCATTCTCATTACAAAAAATCGCGAAGTTAAAAATCGCAACATTTTACAATCGTGTTCACATTACACCAAAAAATCGCGAAGTTACGCGAAGTTACGCGAAGTTAGAAAAATCGAGCACGCTCGATCGACCATTCCCGGCATGCAATTCGTTTCGCGCGAAGTTTGTTGAAAACATACACAAAATTGATTCGCTCGGTCAAGCTAGCTTCAAGCTTCGAAGGCACGTACGCGTATACGCACAATCGCTGTGTACAAAACAGCAATCTGACGTAGTATTTTCCCGAAGGAGCAGGGCAATCCCGTGGTGTAAACATCTTTAACAGTTCAACATCTTCCGTGACTAGGCTAGTCTAACATCTCGATTAGGTGTTAGACTCATCCCAAATAAGGTTAGTCCAAAGTTCATCTGTGACTACGATTAGATCTAACGTTAGGTTACCGGTAGCCCCGGGACTGCTCCCGCGCAGCGGGAGCGTCCTGAGGGCTCGCCCCCGATTTCCCCGCATGTCGGGTGCGACTACTAATGAATAATCGACCCGTGCACATGGATGAATTACTAATTTCAAGTATATTTATCACATATGAATGGTTGAATGTAACTTTCATATTTCTGAAGTAAGAAAATGATGGAAAATATTGAGTAACGTTACCAATTTCCCCTTCATGTGTCTGTCTAACCAAGGTCTAATAAAACGAGGTCCTTCAAGACTGCCATCTTGGCTGTTTAATAACTTCGTACGCATGCGCAAAATAATATTCATGATGATTACGCGTCGCTCTGATGACCATATTTAGCGCTATTGATGAATATGCATGAGAAAAGTGATTTTTTATTGTTTTGATTGTGCAAATCATCAACCTGATTTTCATTAATTGTGTCATTTAAAGTGACCAAAATATCATTAACTTCTATGTCATAAACTTCAGTGGCGGAATTAGCGGGGTGGCGTTATTGAGTTGAAAAAAGTGGCTCTTAAAAACAAACAAACAAAAAATTACGGACAAATATAAATATGCAAAATATAATAAATCCCCCAAAATAAAATTTAAAATACAATCAAATAAAAACTGGAATATAAAATCTTTTCCAATAATAATGAAAAAAGAAAAAAACAATGATCTGAAAAGAGTGCTACGGTAATGGATTGTTGTTGAAAACGTAACACACACGAATCGTCTAGAGAACTGGCGCATGCGCATAAACTTCAAAAAGTCGGCAATCTTCGTATACATGTATCGCAGCTGCATTAATTCTGACCACCGTACTATGGTTCGTTTACAAGAAAAAAAAACCATCATGGACTAAATTCATCTTCCACCCAACTACGGAAGTATTCATGTATGTATTCTCCGTAAGTATTTTTGATATATAGCTTAAAGTTCTGCGCAATATAATTGATGATATTTTCTAAAATGATCACTGCTAATCTTGACTACCTTGCACCATCACTGCGTGAGCGGGCTGGTCGCAGTAAGGTTACCGGCACGTTTATTAATTTTCCGTGGCTAGTACTAGCAGCAGCTACCCAGTACTGCTAGTGCTACATGTAGTGCATAACAACGTTAAGCGCGTCAAGATGAAAACGCAGCGCGACTCTTCACTACAGACCAACTTTTTAAGACCATATTTATCAGTTTCTCTTAGTTGTAGAGTATGTAGCGCAGTGCGGTCATCACCGAATTGATCTAGTTTAGTGAGTGCAGCTGCCGTCCATACAGTTTTGCTTTGACGTTCATACATGCAGTACTAGTACGACACTCCGCATCCGATATGACAGTAGCCTAGCCTGTAATGTACGTAGTACTGGAGCGCACATATTAGCTGGCTACTCAATCGCGCGCTACTGCATAGCAGACGCCGGAAGTCACGTGAATAACTTCGCGATTTTTTGTTGTGTGCGTTCTCATTGCAAAAAAGCGAGAAGTTACGGTGCGAAGTTAGAAAAATCGCACTCTGACTTGCGAAGTTTCATGCGAAGTTTCGGACGGCTGTTGGCACGGTTGCTAGGCAACTTTCACCCTAACTTCGCGATTTTTCTAACTTCTCGATTTCTTAAGTGCAATGAGAATGCGCCTAATATGTGAAATTCATTTACTGAAAGGCGGAACAGATGCTAAAACATTAGAGCAAGTCTGAAAGAAATAAGTTCTAACTAATTGTCAGCAAGAGGGATATAAAAAGTTTCAAACAAAAAGTATCAGGCATCCAGAACACGTATACCGAACACAAAAGGTATACGCAATATTTTGTCCGATTTTACGCTCATTTTCCCGAAACGTTACTTTTTGCTGTTAGTCAGGAGATGACTATAAGCGTGACATTATGTGACATCCATGTTTTGAAAGGCGAAAGAGATGCCTAAAACATCAGAGCATGTCGAATTGTAATATGTTATATGGTTCTTGAAGTACGAGGATCTAAAAAGTTTCAACCATCAAGTAACACAAGTACCTAATAATACACGTATGCAGTTAATACGCAGAATTTTGTCCGATTTCACTCAATTTTTCCAAAATGCTCCGTTACATTATTGGTCCGGAGATGACCATAGATGTGACAATGTGCAACATCCATACATGTTTTGAAAAGCGGAAGAAGTGCCAAAAACATAAGGCTAAATTAAAAGGAAATGTGTTTCGGTTCTTGGATTACAATGGCTTTGAAAAGTTTCAACCAAAGAGTAACACGCATCAAAATATCCGCGTTTATAGAACGTATGCAGTATTTTGTCGGATTTTACGCTCGTTCTTCCAAAATGTGATATTATGTTATTGGTCAGTAGATGACTATAAGCGTAATAATATATAACATCAATATATGTTTTGAAAGCTGGAAGGAATGCCAAAATCACCAGAACATGTTGGAAAGTAATATGTTGCATGGTTCTTGAAGTACAAGGATCTAAACAGTTTTAAGCAGAAAGTAACACGCATACAGAATAAACACATGTGCAGTTAATACGCAACATTTTGTCCAATTTCACGCAGTTGTTTCAAAATGCTCCGTTACATTATTGGTCAGGAGTCGAGATAACCATAGGTGTGACAATATGTAACATCCATATATGTTTTGAAACGTGGAAGAAATGCCAAAAACATAAGGCTAAATCAAAAGGAAATGTGTGGTACGGTTCTTAGATTGCAAGGATTTAAAACGTTTCAACCAAAAAGTAGCACGTATCCAGAATATACGCGTGTACAGGACGTAGGCAGTATTTTGTACGACTTGTACGAAATTCTTCCAAACACTATACGCTCTATTGTTGGTCAGGAGATGGCCATTAACATGACCAAATGTCACATTCTTATATGTTTTGAAAAGCTTGAGAGATGCCAAACGCAGCAAATTAAGTTTGAAATAAATATTTGGAATGGTTTGCGAACTAGAAGAATTGAAAAAGTTTTAATCGAAAAAGAGCACAAAAAACGAACAAAAGTGTTGCATTTTGCTGACGTCGTCGCGACATGTCGTCGTCGTCGACGTCGCCCACAGAGCTGCCATTGCCAAAATAAGTCAATGATGATGTTGCACATTTACTAGGCAGCCAAACTATACCAATCAAGTTTGATAATTGGGCATAAAAAAATGTGTGTTAACACCTTTGTAATGATGGTACCATGTATTATATTCCGACCATTTTTGACAAAAGGCTTTCCGGTAGTGACGTCACATTTATGGTGATTTTGGGGGGGGGGGGGGGGGGGGGGAGGGGGGGGGAAGCATCGGGTACATCTTGCCAGCAAAACATTTTTGAGATGTCCAGGGTATATCCTTTCGACCTATGGGGTCAGTTGTTCCGGCCCTTTTCACATGAATAAATCTTCTGGGCTCCCGGACTATTACTCTATCATTGACTGTTCCAGATGTTCAATAGAAGATCTGGAACTTGTATATTCATCGTCGCCTGTGACTTCATATCCATCGTCGTCATCTTTTTCATAGGTAAGAGTCTCACTGACTGACCCCCGCTACCTTATATCTTCAACATACAACATCACCCCAGTCAGACTCTGACAGGACGTGTATTGAAGAGCCACGCTCTATGCACGTTAAAGAACCCACTTTAGACTGTGGGATACTCGCTAAAATTGTGAGTTTTCGTGGGGCGGCAAATGCAACCACGGTTCTTGGACATGATAATATGTAAAATAATATTTATAAGCACATGCAACATGTTGCCATCGCTAAAGTTTGCTCCTAAACTCAAAATAAAAATAATAACATGCGAAATCGTATCATTGATTCGACTGGAAATTCCGCCATTCACCGCGTGTGTTAAGGACTTCCGCGAACGCGCGCAAGCGTGTACAAATGCATGTAAGCTGCCTAGCCTCGTTCGCGTTTATTCGCTTTATATGCGCTACACGTTATAGAATCCACGATGGCGGATGAGAAGTCGTCGTCTTTGTCGGGTTCTGACAGCGAAAATGACGTTTTACCACCGGCAAATGTATGCTGCATGCACGTTATACCCAAGGAGAGAGGGCCAGTAAATTTCTTTCAAGTAAAGAGCTGGAACAAATTCAAGGATTGCTGCATTCGTTGGCGTAGACTACCTGAGACTTTGGAATCAAAAATAGTTTTTCGTGCAGCAGAGAAGTTTGCGATTGACTTGCAGCCCAACCATCAGCAAGATCAGGATCAACCTGACGTTACAAGTTCAGGGTCTACTTCTTTCCCAGAGCCAGGTCAAGCATCTTATCATCGTGCATGTTACCAGCACTTCTGCCATGTTGGGAAACTTGCCAGGGCTGAAAAGAGACAGGAAAAACGGAGGGCTGAAGGTTGGTTCAATTATAATCGAAGTTCAAGTTGTAACGTTAGCTAGACACTGTCACTAGTCTCTGCCTTTGCTTTACTTTGCCTTTGAAGTTTGAGTGACTTGGCAATCATGCACTAGTCTAGGTCTATATATCATGACTAACGTTAGATGTAACAGTTAGATAGCTAACTTAAAGTAAAATAAATTCTATGAATCCTAAAGTTAATGAGACTTGGGCAATATCGTGTTTCAGGCCCCACCTGTAATACAGTTTGAATGTGGGGCTGATTCCCCCATGAAGTATATTAGGCCTAGAGTCTACATTTTATTATTCGTTCAATAGTTGATCGATCATGAAACTCGTTCTTACATTTTCACATTTTTAACATTACTCGATTGACCACTCCCTAATATATACTCGTGTTTACGGCCCAACCAAACGGGATTATGAATTGATTATCACGGCAGTGGGGCTGATGGGCATCAGCCCCGCTGCTGTGTTAATCACGTTTGGATCCCGTTTGATGGGGCCGTAAACACGAGTACATATACTGTGCTCATTAGTCCCGATGCTGTATTAATCATATTTGAATTGCGTTTGATGGGGCCGTTAACACGAGTATGTATAAGAGAGATTTAAAAGAAGATAATGATGATTACATGTGATGATCGATCAACACATTCTTTTCAAAAATTGTCAAAGTCCATCGTCTTCTATTTCTGTCCTAGTTACCTGTGGTCTAAGTTAGGTCAGGAGAGGTAATCGATCATGATGTATGTGGGCATCAGCCCCACTCACCATGCATTCATTGAGTGGGGCCTGAAACATGATTATGCCGCTAATATTCCCTGTTATTTATTTTTTTCTTTTAATTGTACAAATTTAAAATTTTCTGGGGTTTTTTTAAACACAGGATAAAAAGATTTTGTCTTATTCAAAAATGTGACTGCAATGTCTAAGTCATTATCATCTGAATATGATGAATAATGTATTTGGTCAAACATCTTTATAGAAATTATTTTTCTGCCAGAATTCTTTTTTAAATGTTATTCTTATTCAGAACATTTTTATTCAGGTGCACCTCTAGTCTGTATAGCAAATCTGCAAGAAACTTGTAGAATCTACCTCTAGTTTGTATTTCATGATTTATATTGTTACCATGTTTTTTTTGTAATTTTCAAATGCAGATGAAGCTGAAGAAGAAGAAGGAAGTTCCCATGATACCTTACCGCCAAGGAAGATCCTACGGTCAAGCGTCTCGCCCACAAGAGGCCGACATGTCCTTCCAGCAGAATGTATAATCTGTCGGAAGGACCAATGGAAAAGAGACAAGTATACTGGCACTAGACGTAAAGTACCAATTTCACGATGTGAGCAGGTATCAGCTGCGAAATTCCTGGAGGCCGCTGAGATGCGGCAGCACACAAGGATCCTAACACAAATCCGTGGAAAGGACATGGTAGCCATTGAGCTCCAATACCATAAGAACTGCTACCAAGAATTTACTTCCTGTTTGCGCCGGGCTGGGCAAAGTGCCGGTGAAGAGCTGTACAGCACTGCATATGACCATCTGTGTGACATTGTAAGGAGACGAATCATTAAGGGCAAAGAGTTGCTGAGACTGAAAGACCTTCATCGTTCTTTTGTAAAGGCGGCTTTGAAGTTTGAAGGTATTAACTTGTCGACGTACCAGACAAAGAAACTTAAGCATCGTCTTCGAATTACTTTCCCTCAGCTAACTTTTTTGTCACCGCAGAGACAAAATGAAAGTGAAATAGTAATGATGAGGGACCTAGAGGCATCGTCACTTGCTGAGCATGCTGTCCAGGATCAAGCAGCCAGCACATCATTAAGTGAAGAGTCTACCTCAGATGAAGATCTTTCTGTACAATCAGTGTATGTTGAGTTGATGAAATCATTAAGAATGAAACAATCCAAATGTGATGGATAAAATATAAAATGTAAAATACATATGTCCTTGTATCATTTTAAATCACAAACAGGTAAACATTGCACACAGAGTATTCTGTCTTGTATCCCCACTGCAACTGGAGACAGCATGTGTAATGTACATGAACTACTAATGGTATTGTGAATATTCAAGGTGTTCATTTTGTTATATTCATCAATGTTTGTGCACCAGTCATGCCAGTTTAATACATGTAGATGTATAGTTGATACCATGCTAAATAGTTTCTGCATAATTCCACAACCTTGGATCTACCATGCCAACATTTTTTTTTCTTCAATTTATGCTCTTGCATTTCATTCTCTGCAAAAGTGAAGCATTGAAAACTTTGATGATTTTAGTATAGATTTCTTATCATTGAGTTGATGAATAATGTGACTCATGTATACTTCGTCTTATATTCATATGCCTTGTAAATGTGGTGGTTTCTATTTTCATAACTCAAGAATGACAGATGAACTGATAGAATAAGACTTTGTTATATAATTTTAGATGTTCATATGAGCTTTAAAATGCTAGTCTCAGCAAACAAAATTTACAAATCTATTTTTATGCTCCATTTGAAAAATCATAAAATTGCTAGGGTATTAACAATGTATTTGTTAACAGAACATGTATATGCGCATCACCTCAGTATTACAATTATACAATGTCAAATACCTCTCTTTCGATGCAATTTTGCTTATATATGTATATCATCCACAGAACTACACTCTGTATTTTTTTTTTATTCCAAGTTTTGATGTATATGAAATCGAAACAATAGTTTAGTTACGCTTACTACATGTATTTTTTTTTCAATTTTCGTGAAGTAAAACATTTCATGTTGGAAGCATAAACCCCCAAAATTAAAAGAATGCAATGTTTCTTAACAAAAATGATGGTCTTATTCTCATGTTTATGAAAATCATTACAGTTGGAAGAAAAATTGAAGTTATCAAAGTAAAAAAATTTTGTCTCGCACTTCAGTATTTATTGTAAAGTTTGACACGTAGCAAGTGTGAAATGCATGTTTGTGACTTTGATGAATGGAAGAACTTTTTCAAAATTATTTTTGGATATGAGTGTGCATGTAAATATTGTTGGTGAATCCCTAGCTTGAGTGTGCAGTTGTTAAGTGGTGCTGTTCACTCTTCTTTTAGGTTCCAATACTTCTTAATTTTTTTTCTTTTCCACATGGGTGACGGAAGTGGGGGGGGGGGGGTGTATGGGTGTTATATTTTGGTGGTTCATGCTGTTCTGCAACCTAATGTGGCAGTCTGTAGTGTGTAAGTGCCAGGATGATTTGGAGAATGAAGTTGTCATCTTCGTAACCAGTGGCATGGTTTTCTAGGGCACAGGGGGCATTCGCATTCTCTCTTAAACTAAAATTAAGATGGGGGGGGGGGGGTAACATAAAGAATGGTGATCTTGATGGACCCCTTCTCCCATTATTCATTCATGGCCTTGGAAATATCCATTTCATGATGCTAGTGCCCCCTTGATTGCAGGAATCATGCTATGCCAATGGTTGTGATGCACACATTAAACAGAACCTCTGAGGAAAGTTACACATAAAACAAAGCCTCTGATTAAGCCGAACTTTTTGTTTGAAATAATTTTATTAAAATAAATGTACTACATAGGAACATGCTAATAACTTTTAGTGTTGGAACACAGATAACAATGACACATCTTCCCACCGATTTGGATACATTAACATATGGCCACTTAACACAAGAATAAAGTTTCTATTTTAGGTCTCTTATTCATTTTTGTGCATGGAAGGAAATTTGACCTCACTGTGACCCCCCCCCCCCCCCCCCATGGGAAATTTCTCAAATATTTTCGTTATCCATCTCTTTGATATTTTCAAAATAATAATTCCACGTCATACTACATAATTATGTGCACTAGGTTCACATTAGTGCTATACAGGGAAATTGGCCGAGTATATCCGACAATTCTTCAATTTTTAACATGATCAAAATGAAAGATTACTCCCCAAATCTGAGAATATGTAGTTGAAAGTTATTTGATGCATATATTAAAGTTTAGATTATGAAATGAATATCAATTTAGCATAACTTGGTGCACTTCTGCAAGAAATTATATTTCAAACACAGGACACAGCACGTGGGACTGTAATATGAAATCTACACCAAAATGGGTATATATTAATGCTGTTATCTTTATAGGGAGCACTTTTTAGGGATGGCAACATTCATAATTGGTTTCAGCACCCTTAATTACCCCTAGTCACAGTGTTTTTATGTGGTTGCAGGAGGTGCCCCACGAAAGTGAAAAACTAGAGACATTTTCCTTGCCCCACGGTCTACTTCACTTCTCATGCAGGGTGAACATTTGGTAAATGTTACACCATGACAGTAGGAAATGCAAATATCTTCCCTATAGTAGAGCTGAACTTTGTCAGGCCCAGGAAGAGTTAAAGCTCCTGATTAAACTCATTTTATATTGAACTCTACACGCTAAATAGCCTTCTAGGAGAACAAAGCGGGGGACGGAAGGCACATGTGAACCGTTTGATGCACTCCACCGTGTAAGAGTCACACATGGCTAGGTTTCAGAGCGAGACAATTAAACGCGAAGATAAAAGGAATTCCGTGTATGTGAAATACATGTATGTATATGAATTGCAATACTCTATATGGCTGTGCTGTCCATAGGAGACCACGCGTTATAACCTGGGCAGGTTGGTTCCGCCAACTCCCTGGTTCCATGCAGGGACCTCCTTAAATGCCTCTTACCCTAACGATTTCAAGGGCTGCAAACATGTAAGTACATGTACATTGACGTTTTTTGTACTGTGGTATATTAATACAAGCTTTTGACTCTCAAGTAGAGATCCTGGCTTCGGGCACTGTCCTGTGCGGACATTATTCTAAGACAAGGTGTTTTGCTCACGGTTGATCCTCTCATGCAACCCAGGTTTCAGTAACAAATGAACAAGTTTCTATCGTTGAATACGGCTGCTTGGCTATAGCAATGGTTAACAGGGTTATAAGCGAGCGCTTTAAGTTGTACGTGTAGTTTGTAGGAACGCGCTTGGAAAAATGATACTTTCCTTATCGTTGTTATTGGTAGTGCTTTCATTACATGCGTTTTGTAACCAATTCGGAACCACGCACAGTGGCTTACGGGCGTAACGGCTGATATCACATTTACAATACTTAATAACAGATGCATGGCACTCAACTACAGATTTTGTATGTCTGCACAAGGTAAATCAAGTTTTGTATTGCCTTGTGATATAAATCAGAATGGTGATAATACGTAAACGCGAAATAAAGGTGGTTGAATATTTGTTTTGGCAACACGCAGGAATTGTTGACATTGCAGTTCTGCATCCTGTTTGATCCCTGTTTGTGCTTTCTTGCCTGTCAGATGTACCTTTTTTTTCTTAATATTCTTTCCGTGTTTAATCTCACGTAACATTGATCAATGACATAAAAATGAAATCAACATATACTATATACAAATACAATTTTAAAGAATATGAGAGCATCGTACATGCCCGGGGGGGGGGGGGCACTCAAATTATATTTTGATGGGGGTGTGCCTCACAAAACCCTGAAATGGGGGTCTAAGGAACTGACTACAAGGGTAAAATCCGCGTAAAAATATACCGCCCGGCATTGTGAAAAACAGGGTCTACAGAACGATCCTCGCTGCACATGCGACGCGTTGTGTTTACGTCAGGGTTTTCTTGCAGCTCGCTTGGCCGGCGGGTCGGGCGGCCGGGTTGATGTTGAGGCGTAGCAAGCTGCACGCAAGCCGCGGACCTGGGGAACGGAGGGAGGGTACAGCGGGGAGGCTAAGGAGCGGAACTTTCGCCATGCGTAGGATATAGAGGATCGAAAGAACGGATATCGAGGTCTCAAAAAGGGGGTCTTCAAAGCGGCACGTCCCCGTACCACCAATGTATGTGAGTGCCCCCCCCCCCCCCCCTCCCGGGCGTACATGTAACAATCATAAACCAGGTCTCTGCTGACAAAAAATACAAATTTGGTTAAACTCTTCCTTTTCGCAAAACGATATTCGACCTCTTTACTGCAAGTCGACTCCATGCATGTACCTCTGGGTATGGTGTGTATTACCAGTGCAAATATCATACAAAAGGTAATACATGTATACAGAGCGTGACCGGCGGTTTTACACTTGTGTTGGAACACTAAAGTCTGTTCACATGTTTTGTGCTTTAAAGAAAATTAATAACTTCCCTTCCCTTAACCTTCACCTCTGAATGCATGTCTTTGTCAGAGGTTCAATAGTTGTGCACATTTGGAACTGAATATGTATAAGTGTATCGGGAGTGAGTTTTTCGTTCTTAATAGTCCTCTTTTGACATACGTACACAAAATGTACACAAAGCAATGAATATACGGACCCACACCCATACATACTTTATCTGTAAACATTAACGCATGTACACCCAATAGCACATAAACATGCCCACGTACATTCAAAGCAAATCATACAAACATACAAATCATCCAATCCCTCTTTCCCCCTTTTCTTCTCTCGTTCTTTCGCTCTTTCGTTCCCTCCGCCACGTACTCTCGTTCTCTGTCTCTCCTTCTTCCCCTCTCCCTCTCTTTCTCACTCAATGTTTCTCCCTCCCTCCTTCTTTGTATATTTCATCTGTCTCTTTCTTTCATCTCTCGCCTTTTCTCCATTAACACCCTTCCTCTCCTTCTCACCCCTGCTCATAAATATCGTAATACAAACACGTGTTGGTCTCTCGGTGTGCTCACACCTGTTAAAGGAAATGGTAAAGGTCTCGAGAACTAATTTTTCATGTGCATTTTAAAGCGTTCTTTTAACATTTGGTAATAGATGAGCGAGTGAAAATAACGGTTTTTAATATAGAAACATCGCAAAATTTGCCTCTATTATGTTTTAATCCAAGAAGATGTAAGCAGTTGGTAACAATACTATCTACATAGCAATAAATGTGTAAGGAGACAGTCAGAAACGATCATATATATATATGAAATTCGAATAATTTTTCTTCTCCGGCGTTTCATTTAATTTGTTTGTCTTCACCTAGAAATCAGCGCCATCGCAACCTCTATATCTCTATATCTTTTATATACATATACATATATATATTGTAACGGCAATTCCACTTTCTACTACCATGTGTAACTGGAATTTCTCTTTCCTTTTGTTTTGCTGACGGTGGGTGTTAATAAATGTTAAATGTAGGGGAAATTATCCCAATGGAGCGTGATGTGTGTGGAATATTTTGTCAGGATAGGCCGAGTGTAATCGTGGTTCGTTTGGTTGAAATATACAACCTGGTATAACACAATCATTCATTCATCTTCAGTTTCCATCCTCACGCAACTTACCAAATGAATGTCAAGGTGCTGAACAATTGTTACTTCCTTGACTTCCTTTAATGTCCAAACTCTTCAACCAATCCGAACATCCAGCTCCAAGCTCTGGCTATTACTACAACGTAATTTAAAGGTGATATTCATAGAAAATCCAAAAATATGAAGATATTCATCTACAGAAAGCTATAAGCTATACAATGAGCTCGGATGACATTGAAACAATATATCACTTTCCAAAAAGCGAAATTAGGGTGAAAACAATCACCGTATTCTCGGGGACAAATTTGACCTACTGTCATCCGAAACGGCCTTTAGGTCTGACGTAAGAAACGGGAGGCGTTATTGTGCATCACACATGCCAATCTGCAGCTTCTTTTCCGCCAGAAGCATCAGGCATTGTTAATGAAACTGTGATGGCAGTTGCTAGTGGATTAACAGGTGTGATACACAATGGTCATTGTGAAGCATATCCCGGCTGTGACGTACACACAACGCCACTTTCCCTTTGGCGATTTCGTAGGTCAGGAAGAGAGTCAATTTAGTGAAATTTGACTTTCAATAAACGCATAACTGAACACTTTCATGGCATGTTAGCTGCATAAATTGCTTTAATAACTCATTCAATTATAAAATAAACTATATTTATTTGATTTTATTTCCTATGAATATCACCTTTAATCTTAACACTTGGCTACACGTTCTATTTTAACAGGTAGTACAATGGGCTTTCCGATCCGCCACACACACTACACGTTCCATTCTAATAATTATGTAGCTTTCCCGATCTACACACACACACACACACACACCTCTATATGTTGTTGTTGTTGCTGGTTGATTTTAGGCGCATGTTCAATCACACCCGATTATGTAAACGCCGGCATTGTAGTGGGTCGATTGCAGCTACACGTCACTGAGGAGGTGGCTGGCTCTCCGGAAAGGAGTCTACGACTATGTATGTGCACATTTAGTTTGTTTGTTTAGTTTGCTGTTTAGAATTTATATTGTTAATAATTTTGGTAAGAGGTGCATTCAAGCTCATTAGAAGTTTATTGTTACATTACATAATTGAATCCTGCCTGACTTAGTGTTTAGAATTACACAAAAGCAAAAGTTACTAAATAATCAAAAACTCAGGTATTTCTCCATGGATTGTCCTAAAATGTTCTATGCGTTAATTGGAACACAGCAGCGGAGGCACTCTCGGCAGCGGAAGCAGTCACGGTAGTGGAGGCGATCTGCCTGGACCCGGCAGGAGCCGCTCTCCGTCCCCGCCGAGCGACACTGGTCGGGGAGAAAGGAGCGGAGGCTCGACCCCGCTGATGGATGAACATGAGGGGTTACTGGATTTACGGTGCAATAAAAGGCGCTGCACTCCGAGTCTACTCGACCTAAGCGACCAGGTGACAGAAAGGGCATCAGTAGGGGTGCAGGCCGTGGCTGCAGGCGTTGCTGCTTCAACCACAAGGGAGGTTGGAGTCCAGGTGGCAGCGGCCGAGTTGGACTCAAGTTTCATCAGGGGCCGCCTAGATGATCTGAGGAAAGAGGGCGGGGAAGTCACATGTACGAAGACAAGCGAGGTTGTAAAGCTGCGCCCTGGGCGGACCTGGTCAAGGAAAACCGAACGTTATTTGACGGCGGACGGGGAGATGATGGAAGTTACAACGGATTCCATCGTGAACGTTTAAGTTTGTTCTTTTTTGGTTGTTTTAGCCAGTTTTATACCAGTTTACGATACCAAAGGACAGTCAAGGACCATGAACTTTCATGGCAGGACTTTTACGGACTTTAAGTTTGTTATTCATCTATGTGTTTGTTGACATTTTGGTAAATGTTACAATTTTATCGTGATTGCAGTTGTTTATCATTCATCGAAAAAAAGAAAGTTAAAGGGATGAAGATAGATGTATGAAGAGTGTAATTAGGATGTTGTTGTTTTAGCAGAAGGGAAAAGGATGAATGTTCATGCACTACTTAACGCTCTGCTGTGCGGAGGTTAGGTGCCAGTTCAGTTATAGTTCAAGTTTAATTATTCCTTGTCGTAGTGGTATCAGCTCGGGGACCGAGCTCAAAGGAGGAGGGGTGCTGTGTAACAAAATTGGATTTTGTTGTGTGATTTTTTTTTTGTATTAAGAAGTTTTTATTTGTCAACAACTTCAATTCATACATGTGATATACAAAATAAAATACATACGGCAATACAATATATCCTTACAAATTAATATATGAATACATTGTAAACTCATATAGTTAACACTTTACATTTTCTCTTTTTTCCTTTAGTGTTACAATAACACCTAATAAAACTCAACGTCCTCAATTTTTTTGTAGTGTCAAAATATTCATAACATAACAAATTTTCCAAATACACAAAGCCAATCATTAATACAACCTAGTCGAATTGAAGCCATTAACAAGGATTTTCCATAACCCCCGGCCCCCCCCCCCTCCCCACCTTGGCCTCATTCCTCAAATATTTCATATCCTCTAACAACAACAACAGCATCTGGCCCTGAACCCTACACCTCCCCATAACCCCTCCCCCTCCCATGCCCTTCGTCGTCACAACCTTCCCGTTCTACTCGTGTGGGGGCGGAAAGAACGTTTTCTTTCCTTCTCTGAATGGTAAGAATGAAACAAAGATATATATATATATATACATATATATATTAATGAAAAATACTCTCATACCTCAAATAGTTTATTCATTATCGTTATTATACACACATGTTATTTATTTCATTTATTCATTTTCACTTTATTTTTTTTTTTATTATCATTATTTTATTATTATTATTATTATTATTTATTTTTTTTTTTTGCACATCTAGCTCTCCCTAAACTCCTCCCAACATTCCCATTTTCTTAAGTGAAGGGGGTATTTATTTCTATTTAATGCCAATTTTCTTTCTTCAAATTCATCTTCTTTGAATTTACGTTTAATCTTATTCAAAACTATTTCTGATTTTTTTTCTCTACCACTGAAAACTAAATACTTCACAAGGATTATTAAGTGATTAACCAATTTTTCTTTTCCTTGATCTGCTAATTTTATCCCCCAAAATATGTCTTCCCAAGTAAGATTGGTGAAAGAAACAAAGTCAAAAAATATTCTCGCAGTCTCTCCATATTAATTTTGCTTTTCCGCATTGAAAAAATAAATGACGATAAGTCTCTTCTTCTCTTTTACAGTAGCTACACAGATTAGAATCAACTTTCCCAAATAAATACAAATGCTGATTTGTATAAATGATTCCGTGTATTAATTTAAATTGGAACTCTCTAAGTCGGCTGTTTAATGTACATTGCCTGGGTCTTTTAAAAATATTTTCTATGTCTTTATCTGAAAGACGGTAGTTACACTTTAATCTTGTGAATACTCCAGGTGTTATTGCTTTCTGGTTAAGAAATGTTGTGTAAATTTTTTTTGATGCAATGTTATTTATTGCTACAACGTTTTTCCCTAATAAAAAAACTATGTCAGGATCATCAGGAATTGTGTCTCTATCTGTTCTCATATTTCTCTTCCAGCTGACCGGAAGTGTATCATAGATCTTCCCAATCAATTCAACGTCATTGGATTCTAATCCTCGTCGTTGAAAGTATCCAAGGGATCTTAATTTTCCGTCACTATCCATTATGTGGTTCAATCTATATACTTTTTTGTCAAAAAGCTTTCTGTCAAATATACACTTTCCGTTAACTCGTATGAATTTATTATTAAACATTATTTCATTTCCTTTATAAGGTTCATAATTCTGCTGGAAATTCCTCGTTTCTATCCACACTTCCAGAAGATCTGTATAGAATTTTGGCAATGTTAAATTCAAAAGGCCAAGTAAATAGTCACAAGAAAAAATGAAACTTCCGCCTACATGTTGTGTAGCGTGATTAAAATATAACTTCCATTTCATTTCGTTATTTTCCAAAAGTTTTTTGACCCACATAACTCTCTGTGCTTTTATTATCAGTTCAAAATTCATCATTTTCAGACCTCCCAAATGGTAATCCAGATACATCGTATTTTTATTAATTTTATTTCTTCCACCCCACAGGAACTCAAAAGTTATCTTTTCTAACTCCTCATAAACCCATTTTGGAACTGGCATGAGGGATGCTGTGTATATGAATTTTGAATATATAAATAATTTTAGTAACTGTATTTTACCCATCAATGTCAAATCCCTCTGTTTCCACCAATCTAAAAGTTTTTTTGTTTTACTTAATATTTCTTTATAATTCAAATTTTCTTTTACTTCATTGTTCGAAGAAAAAAACACCCCTAATATCTTAACAAAATCCACTCTCTGGCCAAAGGGTATTTCATAAGATTTTCCTTGTAAAGCCCCAATCAACAGAACTTTTGTTTTATCTTTATTAACACCAAATCCTGAAATATTTCCAAAATTCTCTAATAAACATATGACTTTTCTTATTGAATCTTCATCTTGAACAAAAAGGGTCATATCATCTGCATACATGACTTGTTTTATTTCCTCCTTTCCAAACAAAATACCTTTAACTTCCCTATTGTATCTTATATTATGTGTCAGTATTTCTAAACATAAAATAAACAGGTATGGGGAGAGGGGATCCCCCTGCCTTACGCCTCTACGTACCTCAAAATATCCCGTTGACATTCCTCCATTAAAAATACAACTTAATGAGTTTTTGTACAAAATTTCCACCCATCTGCAAAACTGTGGACCGAAGTTATAAAAATTTAATATTTTATTAAGAAAATCGTGGGACACCGAATCAAAAGCCTTTTGGAAGTCAATTGCTATCATATACCCTGGTAAGTCATATTGTGTGGCATGGAATATTACGTCATCTATTATTCGGATTGCTTCTTCAATAGTTCTCCCGTTCATAAAACCTATTTGATCTACTGAAATAATGTCTTCTAAAACATCTTTTAATCTTGTTGCCAAGACTTTAGATAGAATTTTATAATCAATATTTAATAATGATATTGGCCTGTAATTCTTAAGTGAGGGTCCTTCCCATCTTTGGCAATCAGAATGACCACAGCTTGTTTTTGTGATGCAGTTAGTTCTCCCGTTTCAAAAGCCTCGTTAAAGGCCCCTAGTAATGTATCTTTTATTTCTGTCCAGAATGTAGTAAAAAATTCTACGGTCAGTCCGTCATTCCCTGGTGATTTATTTTGTTTCATTCCTTGAAGGACTGCAAAACATTCTCCTTCATAAACTTTTCCTTCACAATTTGTTTTGCTTTCATTTGACAATGACGGTAAGTTTTTGAAAAAATCTATATCTGATACACTATCTTCTAAAACCTCCTTGGAATACAATTTTGAATAAAAGGATTTAATCATCTTGAGAATTTCTGTTTCTTTATCTATTATATACCCATCCGGATTGACCAAAGTCTTTATAATACACTTTTTCTTATTTGCATGTAACAGTTGACTAAAATATCTAGTATCCTTTTCTCCACTTTCGTACCAAGTTGCCCTGGATCGTATTTTTATTCCTTCATTTATATAATTAAAAGTAGCTGCTAGATCTTCTTTTTTCTTTTTCAATTTTTCAAATATTTCTTCATTGCTTACTTCTGAAAGATTAAGTTCTAAAATCTCGATTTCTTTTTCAAGATTTTCTCTTTTCTTTCTTCTTTCTACAGCTAAGTTCTTTGAAAAGGCCTGTGTAAAATGTCTTATCTTCATTTTGATGTAGTCCCAGAGAACTCTTTTATCTTTGATGTCTGTTTTCAAATTATTTTTTAGACGAATTATTTCCTCTTTCATTTGCTTAACATACTCTACGTTTGTGCAAAGACTATTATTGAATTTCCAATAAGATCCCTTTTTACTTTTTTCTGCATCAGTTCCAGTATCATAAAGAGACAAAAGTATTGCTGAATGATCGGGAGCTAAAGAGGATATTATGTCACACTTTGTAACCAAACCTTGTATATTTTCAGACATAAGCCAATAGTCTAAACGACTTTGCATAAATGGATTTTGTTTGGTATATGTGTACTGTTTTTTCAGTCGATTTCTTTCTCTCCATATATCTATTAAATGTAGCTCTTCCATAACCAAACTGACTTCTTTACTAAATCTATTACTAGTTTTTTTTACTTTACCATTGTAATCTAAGTCATAGTTCATAATCAAATTAAAGTCCCCTCCGATGATAACATGGTTTTTATCTTTATTTTTTTGTTTTAACCTTTTACATAAATCCTGAATCATATCTATTTGTTGCTTTTCTTTGTCCCTGGTCGGAAAATAAACATTACACAACACAATTCTTTTTCCTTCAATTTCACAGTCTATTATTATATAGCGTCCACTGTCATCCCTCTCTATCTCTATCAGTTTAAAATCTACGGAATTTTTAATCAAAATAAGTACCCCTTTACTGTGAGGAGAGCCATGGCTATAAAAACATGTCCCATCCCACATTGAGCCCCATCTGTCCTCTATATCTTTTGTACTATATGTTTCCTGAAGAAATATGATATCACCCTTTTCTCTGCACCAAGAGAATATTATCCCCCTTTTAGCATTTTCTCTGATTCCTCTTACGTTAAGAGAACACAGTTTCCAATTTATCTTTCTACTCATCATTGTGCAGGTGGTAAAGCCAAACAAAACATGGTGCTTCCATAGGAAGAGCCAGACGTGCAGCAACCAAGAATCTAACCATAATGTTATGAATTTGATTTCGGTCATGAGTTTTATCACAATAAGAACTGATATAAAATCCTGTGTTTTTGTTGTTTATGTATTCCACTTTTTTTCTTTCCACGATTCCCATTACCCCCACACAAGTAGAACATCCCACCCAGTCTGACATGAATCTACTACCAAGAGTAAATTCATCCTTGTCGACAAGAGATGGGAAAAGCATGACTTCGATTTAAGGGACCCTTCTCCTCCTTAAAAAAAAAAAAAATTAGAATAAGAAAAAAGAAAAATGAATAATTTTGAATAAAAAAAAAATTAAAAAAAATTAGATATATCAAATATACATATGTCATACACATATATATATACACACATATATATACATATATACTTATACACATACTGACATACATATACATACACATATATAAAAGCACATTAACTAAAGTTAAACTCCCATTCACATTGAACCCTTGTATACTTTTTATACACAGAATGGGAACACCAAAACACCCCTGGTTAATGGAATGTATGATTCTGATATAGAATAGGGAAGCAAAAACAAAATCCACCAAAATCAGAAGATGAACTAAGCTACCGAACTCCGAAAGCCCTGCCCCCGTCTGGCGTCCGGAGACCAGCCCAACCCGCGCCCCCATGAATAGCAAGAAAAGAATAAAACCGACGATGCCGCATCCCCACAAAACGAAACCTTAACGTTTTTTTTTTTTTTTCTTCTTTCTCTCTTGTTTTTTTTTTTTTCTCTCCTGAAGGGAGAGAAAAGGGAAAGTCGTGACGCCACACCGTTGGCCTACCCGCCTCGCATCCATGACAACACGCACAAAACTACTCAACAGAACATGCCGGAAATGCAAATCCCCCTTCCATTCTCCCACGTTCAAGCACATTTTCTCTTATTTCTAACTATTCCCACTTGCCATTGTCTTATTTCTAACAAAACAAAACAACATATTGAAAAAAATCTAAGCATCCTGAAGGATGAACTATCATATCCATTGCTTTCTTTTATCTGACTCCAATCTTGGTCCATTTATTTCAGTGCCTAATAGTATAGGCTCTGAGAAAATAAGGGGGAAATAGAAAGGCATGCTAGAATACTATTAATAAAAAAAACCATTTTCAATTCTGAACTATCTATAGTTCAGAAGAATGTCATTATTATTATGTAAAAGAAAAAGAAAACTGGTAGTGGGTTCTGGAAAAAAAAAAAAAAAAAAAAAAAAAGATCCACGCCAGAAAGGCATGCTAAAATAATATTAACAGTGACCTTTTTAATTCTGACCTACCAGTAGTTCAGAATGTCATTAAAACTATTCATTATGTAAGACATACCATTCTGAAAACCATCTGTAGTTCAGAGGAATGTCTTTCAGAATCTTCATTATGTAACAAAACAAACCCTTATGTTAAAATGCCGGAAAATGCTTCACAAATTATCCCATCTTATAGGAATTCCAGACTGTTATTTGGCATTGATGAAGCAAACAAACTATCCAATTCTAACATGGAAAGAAAAAAAACATTTCGTTAGATGGAAAAACAGATGCACGTCAAAAATTCCATCTTACTAAAATATACAAACTGTTAATAAGTACTAAACTGCATTGTCCTTCAGATACGTCCCAACCTAACTCATTTCATGCATGCATAATTTCAAGTACATTAACCCAAGCTTCACTTAGAAAAGCATTGTACATACATACATTGACTGTGATCTTGCGTAACATAATCAAATACCCCTCTAAAAAAGGTCCAAAGCTGGAATTATCATTCAATTGATATTCTGGGATTTGCCCCCCCCCCCCCTTGAAAAAATAAATAAACCGCACACAAAAAAAAAAGATCATCCAAAAGGAGTGACCTTTTTAATTCTGACCCACCAGTAGTTCAGAATGTCCTTAAAACTATTCATTATGTAAGACATACCATTCTGAAAACCATCTGTAGTTCAGAGGAATGTCTTTCAGAATCTTCATTATGTAACAAAACAAACCCTTATGTTAAAATGCCGGAAAATGCTTCACAAATTATCCCATCTTATAGGAATTCCAGACTGTTATTTGGTATTGATGAAGCAAACAAACTATCCAATTCTAACATGGAAGGAAAAAAAACATTTCGTTAGATGGAAAAACAGATGCAGGTCAAAAATTCCCTCTTACTAAAATATCCAAACTGTTAATAAGTACAAAACTGCATTGTCCTTCAGATATGTCCCAACCTAACTCATTTCATGCATGCATAATTTCAAGTACATTAACTTAAGCTTCATTTAGAAAGGCATTGTACATACATACATTGACTTGACCCAAAGACTGGACTCATGATCATGAATCATAGTTTTGAAAAATATAAATGCTATATAGCAGCATTACTCCTGGATATGAAATTTATGTTTCTTTTAATTTTAATTTTAATTTTGGAGCAAAGAAAAGCTAAGGCAACATTACCTCTTCAAATTTCAAGATCGCCAACAGAGATTTTAAAACTACACTGTTTCTCTGTTAATGGCGTGTAGTAAACACATCAATCGTATATAAATCACAATATACCTAAAAGCAAAACATTTAATCATTGTTCACAGCTTTTAGGTAAAGAAAATTAAAGTTTCAGCTCAGTTTTCCGAATAAAGGTAAATATAGGTAACCAACAAAAAAAAAAAAAAAAAAAAAAAAGATTCAGAGAATCAGAGCTGTATAATGCTGATAATGTTTATTCTGGAATATTTCCTTTAGAAGCATCTAGCCTAAAGATTACATTTCAGTTACATTTTCTTTCATAAATTAAATATTGAAATGTACTGGCCTCTCTCTGCCCGGGTTTCGAAATTCATCCAACAAGGCTTTCTGTTCCCCTAGGGGAACGAACTTACTCTCAATATATAGCTTCCTCGGTTCTGCCCTTGAAAAAAAAACTCTTTTTCCCGCATCCTTGGCCGCATGCAGCAGTGGAAATTGAGGTTTCCTCGCCTCCCGGACAGCTTTAGGAAGATCATCCGTTATAACAAACTTGGTGCCTTTAAGATGCTTGGCATTTTTCATTATTTTAACTTTATCTGGATACCGCAGCATTCTTGCTTTGATCGGACGAGGACCTCGTGGAGCCGGGCATCGATGGACTCGCTGAAACTCCATTCCTCGAACTTCTTCCTCATTCATCTTCAATTTCTCCTTCATAAAATCTCTCACCACCTTTTGTGTATCCTCTGGTTCAGCTGGGCCTCCTCCTTCTGCAATCCCAAGAAACGCAATGTTTTCTCGTGCGGCGTAAACACTCAGCTTTTCCAGCTCCATCGACAGATTCTCGAACTTCTCCTTGAAGTTTTTTTCCACCTGCGGTATGGTCTCCGTAGTTATTTTCTCCGTCACATTTGCGTTATAGGATACCGATGTAATCAATTCCGTCAACTTCGTTTCCATTTCCATAACGCGAGACATTGTGTTTCGAATCTGGGCTTCCATATTTTTCTCAAGTCTATCTAGCCTTTCTTGCGTCTGTCTGAAATGGTCGTTCATCAGCTGCCTAAGAGATTCAGTCTCTTCATTCTCATTTCTTTGCCCAGCGCCAGCGGTCCCTGTTGCCTGGCTCCCGGGGCTAGAGGACGGTTTCTTTCGCTTGTCTCGGTTCATTGCAGGTGCTTGCGGGTTCAAATCTCAGTACACACAAAGTCAATACAAATTTTAGGAGAGGGTCCGCACACGTGCTCACTCGTCGAAGGTCATTGTTAATCTCTATAGGAACGCTTCACGATTGTGCGTGTCATCCTTGCGCCAGGGGCCATGCTAATCTTCTCTGTATCGTTCCAATTTTAGTAGATGCGAAGGTTTTACCCTACGATCTATTGATCGATCGATTCTATTTTGAATGATCGATTACAAGTAAAAAAAAAAATAACAAGCAGTTATTACGTTAATCGCTAAAGATGGGAAAGATCCTCTTTTATTGAAAAATTATAGACCCATATCCCTTCTTAACGTAGATTATAAGATTTTAACAAAAATTTTGGCTAAGCGAATCAAGAAAATACTTAATGAAATCGTTGTGGGGGATCAGGTGGGTTACATACAAGGTAGAAATATTGGTGAAGCCATTCGTACTATAGATGATGTTATTTTTCATACATCCCATTTTAATCTACCTGGCTTTTTGTTTGCTATAGATTTTGAGATTTTCTATAGATTTTGAGATTTTCTTCAAAAGGCTCTGACGGCTTTTGGTTTTGGTCCATCCTTTCAGAGATGGGTCAAAGTTTTGTACACTCACACTTTAAGTTGCGTTTTAAATGAAGGAAATTCCACCGGCTATTTTGAAATAAAAAGGGGGGGTTAGGCAAGGGGATCCGCTTAGTCCTTACCTCTTTATTTTGTGTATTGAAGTAATGGCTCATAAATTACGAAAAGATAATCTGATTGAAGGAATTAAATTTGGAGATGAAGAAATTAAATTAGCTCTTTATGCAGATGACATGACAATTTTTTCTCATAATGTACAATCAGTGGATAGGCTAAAAGTTCTATTTGCAGATTTTGAAACACTTTCTGGATTAAAAATCAATAATGACAAAACTAAAGTATTAAAATTAGGTTCATGCCAACATTTGCATTATGACTTCTCCTTCGGCGAGACCGTGGATTTTCTTAAAGTTTTAGGAGTATTTTTCACCTTAGATGAACATAAGAAAGAAGATCTAAATTACAAAGAAATCTTAAGCAAAATTAAAACACTCTTGAACTTTTGGAAGCTAAGGGATATAACACTCATGGGGAAAATTCAACTATTGAAGGTGCATATCTATTCTAAAGTACTCTTCCGAGCGTCTCTTACTCCTGTTCCTAAGTGGGTTTATGAATCATTGGATGAATTAACTTTTGATTTTTTATGGAAAGGTAAGAAAGACAAAATTAATAGGAATACAATGTTTTTAGACTATAAGCAAGGAGGATTAAAGACGTTAAACTTCCCTGTACAGGTAAAGGCACAGCGTATAATGTGGATTAAAAGACTTTTAAATAAAGATGAAAATATGAAATGGAAACGGTACTTTAATTTTGCCACTAATCATTTGGGTGGAGATCTGTTATTTTCATGTGACTATATACCAGGTTTATTGAAAGTAACAGCTTCCAAATTTTACATGGAATTGTTAGAAGAGTGGGTAAATATAAGACATATTAGAAGTACAGAGTTTGGGAAAGTGGTGATTTTTAATAATAAGCTTATTCGATATAAAGGGAGTTGTATATTTGATAAGATTCTATACGATAAAGGGGTTTATAGACTGCATCATATTTTGGATAATAACGGTAAACTAAAATGTGATACGCATTTTCTTAATTTAAACTTCGATGCAAATGACGTTGAAAAGATTAAGCATATTTATGCCTGTTTACCTGTTAGTTGGAAGAACAATATTGAAATAAATGCAAAGCATAACTCTGGAATCGATTTCAATTTGGGTAAGAAAACGACTGATTTGATGTTTTTGAAATCAAAAGAAATATATGAACAGCTGTTATATAAAAATGAAATTAAACCTTCTATTTTTGACAGAATTAGAACGAATTATGATCTTACCAATAAGGAAATAGAAAGTATATTTTTAAGACTAAGATATTCCACACTGAATAGTCGATTAAGGGAGTTCCAGTATAAACTCTTGCATAATATTTTATACACTTACCACCACCTTTTCCGTTTTGGTCTTATTTCGACCAATTTATGCTCATTTTGTGAAAAGGAAGAAGAAACGTATGAACATTTATTTTATACTTGTGAATTTTCAAAATCACTTTGGGATCTACGTGCAAGAAGTTTAAATTTTGAAATAAATCAATTGAGTTGGCAGGAAATTCTTTTCGGGAAGCAGGAGAAAAGTAAAGGTAAATATCAATTAATCAATCATGTTGTGATTTTAGTTAAATATCTTATTTACAAAAACCGAGAATTAAAAAAACCTCCTTCATTGATTGAAATAAAAAATAGTATTAGGGGGGATCAGAGAGAAGAAAAGAAATTAGCAACAAAGAGGGGGACCCTTACAATCCATTTCTCTAAATGGGAAAACTTAAATATTAGTCCATGTATCGGAGCCCAGAGCCAGTTCTCCACCGGATAGGGGATGGGGTGTTCAAGGGAGGGTGGGGGGGGGGGGGGGGGGGGAGGGAGTAATGACAAGGGCTGAGTTTGTTTTTGAATTTATTTGGGTGAAGAGGCCGAGGTGATGGTCAAAAATCTATATGCTGATGGCTTCAATTCGTTTAGATTTTATCAATGATTTATTTATTCACTTTTGTATTTGGAAAATTTCTCTTATGTTTTTTATTTGACACTGGAAAAAATCATTATGTTGGAATTTTCTGTAGAAGTTTCTTCTTGATGCATATAACTATCATCAATGTTATTTATAATTATGTATTGGAAGATGTATGACATTGTGTTTTATTGTAACATTCATGAAAATACTATGTTTCAAAGTTCTATTTGTTATATATATCTATTTTGTATATGAATTGAAGTTGTCAATAAAAAAAAAACTACTCGAGAAAAAAAAATAGGTCGTGAGGGTTTTAGGTGGCGTTAGAATTTTGTTAAAGCAAGATAGTGCCACTCTAGTAATTTTTTTATTATTCTTTTATGTTCCAATTAACGCATAGCAAATTTTAGGGCAATCCGTGGAGGAATACTTGAGTTATAGACAAAAACGTTATGTTTTTGATTAAGTAGTAACTTTTGTCTTTGCGTAATTCTGAACAATAACTCAAGCAGGAAGTTATGGATTGGGGTGTGTGGTGGATCAAAAAGCTACATACACGTGTAGAGCTCTGGGTGTGCGTGTAGATCGGGAAGCTACATGTTAGAATAGAACGTGTAGCTAAGTGTCGTCGGAAAGCTCAGTCTGGTGTAAATAACGTTGTAGTAATAACCAGAGCTGGAGCTGGATGTTCGGATTGGTTGAAGAGTTTGGACATTAAAGGAAGACAAGGAAATAACAATTGTTCAGCACCTTGCTATTCATTTGGTAAGTTGCGTGAGGATGGAAACTGAAGATGAATGAATGATTGTGTTATACCAGGTTGTATATTTCAACCAAACGAACCACGATTACACTCGGCCTATCCTGACAAAAATATTCCACACACATCACGCCCCATTGGGATAATTTCCCCCACATCTAACATTTATTAACACTCATCGAACATTAAAGAAAAGAGAAATTTCCGCTACGCATGGTGTCAGAAAGTGGAATTGCAGATACACATGGTGTCTGGAGTGGAATACCGTTACAATATATATATAGCATTTGCCGAGTACAGATGTGCGTTCGATATGGCGGCATAGAGTCTACAATATAATACGTGATATTCAAACTTAATCCACGGCTCCGTTATGTGTGTCACGCCCTGGTGAATATGAATGTCTGGGTTTCTTAGTGGACTTCGAACTCCACTCTTTATGAATCTGTTTTGATGCGAATGTCCTATCGAATCTCGTACTAACCTGGAGCCTGTCGTGTATTAATCATTGTAGGGGTATGAGACAGAGGGGCTGCTTTCAAAGGGAGGGAACGAGCATAGACGAACCCAAAATAACACTGGCTGGGGAGGGTGGGGGGGGGGGGGGGACTTCGTCACAGGTGAAGCCACAAATAACACAACCAAATAACTCAAATGTGCGATTTTAAGATTTTCTTATCCGGATTTCTTTTTTTTTTAATACTAAGTTATTTCAATGACCTCACTTATAAATGGTCATATTCACAGTATAGAGTGCAACTGTGAATTTTCATAAAGCCACAGAATTTATAGATACTGTGGCATATGAGTAACCTCATTAGGTGGTACGGTACCTCGAATAGCATAAACATCTTCAATTATAACTTCGTTCAATTTTGGTGAGCACATTAGTACCCGAAATTGCACATTTTGTGTGTACACAAAACACTTTTGACTTTTGACTTTTTTTGGTACAGCCCTGTATTATTTTTGGAATGTTGGAGATGCTTTTGTTATGTTCAATTAAAAATACTAGATAATGTTTGTGTGACTGCTTCTCTTGAGAGAGAGTTGACGCAATTTGTTGCTTCGGAGGCTTCATTTTCCCTAAACAAATCCTACCTGTGTCTCTTGAAATGTTTATTTCTGATTCCCTTAGTTATTTATGTAACACTTCAAATATACACTTCCAAATAATAACCAAATTCCTTTCATCATACTTCTATATAAACTTCTTGGAAAGCTTAACTGAGGAGTGCGAGTTTTCTGTTAGTTTATTTGAAGCCTCCGAAATAAAGAAGACTGCTCACACAAATATAAACAAAGAAACCTATCCAATCATCATATCACAACGAAGTATATGGACATCTCGTTCATCTGCCAATGAATACCAGAGATATTCCCTGCAGTTTGAAAAGAAGGATTTGGACTTCAGTTGGATTCTATACAAAAGCTGTTCGCTTTATTTTGAACATAAGATTTCAACTATTGGGTTGTTTCTTGTTTCTTGTGACCGATTTTCGTCAAATCTTCACTAGTATGTTTCTTTCGTGTTTCTCCTTCTATCAAAAGCCAACATAACTTCAGGATGAACTATCCCTTGAACCTGGACTAACGCTATGGGGCGCCAAATATTATTGATCTATGAATACAAATTGACTATGTCCTCGGAATCACTATGGTACATTACGTTTTTCCACATAGTCGTTACAGCAAATAATTGAAATTGACCACTGTCATGTTCCTGTAATGAAAATCGGTGATTTTGTGACGGCATCAGATGATCTATTTTGCGCCCTATGAAGTTAGTCTGTGTGTAGTACGCGGTCTGATTACGAGTCTTCATTACCCATTGGACTAAGATAATCAATATAATGCTAAATATGTTACTCATTGCGGATAATGCACACGTGATAATCGTTTGTTTGTATCTTCTCTTATCTTCTGACTCACAGGAGGCGGATGAGCGTAACGCCGCAATGTGTGACGGTATACACCGTATCGCTGGTCGGTGCGCTGATCCTCGCCTATGTCATCGTCTTTGGCTATGACTACGTAACGGGTGTTGTGGAGCAGCGAACCAATTTGGAGAAGTGGCCCCAGAAGTGGCATCTTCGAAACGGCTCGTCAGCCAAGCAGACGGGTACGGGCAAAGTGTACCTAACTTTATTGATAACAAGGACTTCTTCGAATACTAAGCTGTCTTATCATGCTTATGAATCAAGTTTGTGATTGGCTTTCCTGACAAGTAACCTGTGGTGTTTTTTTTATCATGTTATCGATAACATGTAAAGCTGTATATACAGTGCAAACCATTTCGTACCATTACACCTAAATAACTGTATGCTTAACCTTTTCAGTGTCATGTGTGTCCCTTTTTAACCATTGGTACACACACACACACACACACACACACACACACACACATCCCATGGAGCATTATAGTATCTGGGAGATAAAAAGGTTAAGCTCAGTTCAGTTCATTTTATTCCATTGCGGTGTCGAACTTTAGCCAGCCATTCGGAGCCTGGGTCTGGTCATTTCAGTTCATTTCATTCAACCCTTCCTGTGTTAGAAAAAAAAAATGCTGCTGATTTTTGTCTAGTACTAGTAACACAGATCACATTCGGCACATTAAGAGTTAAAGGGATTTCACAGTGAAGTGGGTTTCACTAAAAGCAGAAACATTGCAGAAACATGTGAAATTTACGATTGTTTAAAGTTTTGATTTTGTGACGTCATGGGCGAGATGCTTTCCCATATGTTGTGTACAAGTTGTTTTGAAAATGTCAATTTTCTCATAAGTATGATTACACATCATTTGAAATGCGCATTTGATTGTGATACATCATTACGAACACGTTTTTACACACAAACCTCTATGAAAAAAAAATCTTTATCAAAAACAAAAAAGAGCAATTTATGGAATCATAGAGCACACAAAACATGGAAGAGCACCTCGCACGTGACGTCACAAAATCTTTTTGTATTTAAAGATCGTAACTTTCTTATTCCTTGACAGATTTTCGTCAAACCTTCTCTTAAATGTTTCTTTCATGTTTCTGCTTTTTTCTTTTTCTTTTTTATAAATTTTAAATTTCAGGTTGGATTTTCCCTATAAGTACGTTGGCCCTTTGAAGCCATCAATTAGGAGGCTGGGTCTTTATATTGTCTCACTTTCTTCTTCCATGTATCGTTCAGGTGCCAGGGTGGAGGGCATCCAGGAGCCTCCGGCTAAGGTAACCAGCAGCCCGCACCAACCTGAAGCTGCGGGCCCTCCTCCCGCAAGGGATCTTCCCCCATGCAAGCCCCTCACCCAGGATGGTACGTGCTAATGGATTTTCCTTCCTACTTTCACCCCCATCCCATACACACACACAAACACACACACACACACACACACACACCTTTTTTTCCAATGATCTTAATCCTTATTCCATAATAATACAAATTAAATTCATACAATCATTTTAAATATATTAACACAAATTAAAGAAAACAATCATGCAAATTATATATACATGTATATCCATTTGTAAGTACAAATTAATTACAATAAACACACACACACACACCATGCCTGACAAAACAGAACAACAGGAAGGTATAAGTGATACCCTGGTTTTGTTTGTGTGTAACTGTTGTTGACATTTACTCTTTATTGTTGTTGCTTTCATTGATAGCATTGGACTCGGGGTATAAGGCGAACACGACGGATCAGTACCTCGACATGAGAATGATTTTCAAAAGCCAATACGACGCTATTATAGAATACGTGGCGAAACCGGGATCGGTATTGGGAGAACTTGCAGAAGGGAAGGGGACGGTATTCCTGGAGCGATATAGGGCGGAAGTCTTGTGGAAGAAGATGCTATCAGTGGGGTCGTACGAGTACAGCCATGGTGGCCATTGGAGACCAAATCATTGTAGACCAAGATGGAAGGTAAGCACTAGTCCTTCTCCTTTCGACACATTTCCTTCTATTCAGACAGCCAAGGGGCGTGATCATGAAAGCTCTGACGTAGTACTTTTCTCTACTGATTATTCATCTATGCAGGGGTGTGTGTAATGATATCTAGGGGGAACGCTCACCATTGAACGATTTTAATTATAAAAAATGGCATCCAATATGGCTGCCCCGAAGGACTGATTTATGGAATTTCGACCTAATTTCTATCACAGTTGATATTGTTTTTGATGAGAAATATGTTTTGGATTCAAAGAACACAATCAAATGGGTTTGTAGATGTTTTGGGGGTACGGTTATCATGGTAACCGAAAGTGCGGTGGACAAAACACAGCAGCCCATAAAAAGCATTAACATTGACAAAAGTGCCATAACATTCAAGGAAGTAAGAAGATAAGACATATGGGTGATTCTAAGGTATATGCTGTGCCAATAATAAATAAGTTATAACGGTCATGATTGAGGAATTCTGATGATTCAAAATGACGTCCAAGATGGCCGCCACCAAGGACCATATTTAATAAATTTCTATACATCAAATGTTTTCTACACTAAGTATGAGGTGTTTGTGTGCAAATGTAATCCAGTAAATAAAGTCTAAAGAGTTTTAAAGTATTTGGATATGTATTGTACCTTTGCCATGGTAACTAATAACAACAATACAATTCAGCTTGTAATTGGCAGTAAAAAAATAAAAGTGTTTATATTCGCGATTAATGTTTATTTAACAGTGTTTTTATTAATTGAGGTATGTACTTTAGTGACACAATGTATTATATAAAGTACATGTAGTTTGATAAGTTGTTATGTTATGTTGCCATGGAAGTATCTTGAAATGGTTTAAATGTACTTTATTACATGTACATGTAATAACAAATGTAAACACACTGTCAGAAGGAAGAGGCACAGTATGATTTGCTCCTTATCATCATGAATCACAATACACAACACAACTACTACTATTACTACTACCACCTGTACTACTACTACTACTAAAACTACACTACTACTCCTGCTACTACTACTACTACTACTACTACTACTAAAACTACACTACTGCTATTACTACTACTACTACTACTACTACTACTACTACTACTGCTGCTGCTGCTACTACTACTACTACTATAACTACATGTACATCTACTACTACTACTTCTACTTTTACTACTACTACTACTAAAACTACACTACTGCTACTACTACTACTACTACTACTACTGCTACTACTTCTACTACTACTACTACTACTACTGCTACTACTACTACTACTACTACTACTGCTACTACTACTACTACTACTACTACTACTAAAACTACACTACGGCTACTACTACTACTACTACTACTACTACTATTGCTGCTACTACTACTACTACTACTACTACTACTACTGCTGCTACTACTACTACTACTACTACAACTACATGTACATCTACTACTACTTCTACTTCTACTACTACTACTACTACTACTACTACTACTACTTTGAATCAACTTAACTTACTTTTATAACAGATACTGGCTGTAACATGTGAATAATATGACAATCTCTTTTCTTTGGGTTTCTGTACAAGACTAATAATCCATACAGAAAGGTTCAAAATCAAACCTTCCTGGGAATTGAACCCTGGTTCGTACGAAGTAGACCCGCAGATGTGGAATATTCAACCCTTGTCGAGATTGGGGTGCTAAACGCAAAATTGAACCTTAAACTGCACCTTTATTACTTAGTGTGTACACCCGTATCAATGGATCTGACTTTTGTCCATTTCCAGGTTGCCATAGTGATGGTGATGCCCAACAAGTCATTCTTCGTAAGAGAACTCAATAACCTGGTTCCATTTTTACAAAATCAACAGCTGCAATTCGGTTTCTTCGTTGCGCAACAGGTAAATACCACAATTATTGTGTATTTAATGTTATACCTGACTGCAAATCCTTTTTATAGATGCATTCTTCTATGTATGAAAAATAACTCTTTAACTGGATATCATGCTATTGATTGAAACCAGCAGAAGATATTAAATATTATATTCCACATACTAAGAATGTTGCTATATGATTGGTCAAGAGTTGATCACGCGATAAAGCGTAGTTTTTCCAATCTGATCATCTGAGAAGAAAGAAAAAAAATTCGTTACACTCTAGGTGATAGTACTTTTGGTTTCGATGATCTCTCCACTCGTCACAGTCCTGACGCGTGATCAATATTTTGAGAATAAAAGTGCGTTACACTCGGACTATCAATTGACTACTAACGCGTCCTAACGCGCCTCCTAAAGAGCGTCCTAATGTGCGTCCTCATGCGTGTTCTCCATGGCAGCGGCTCGGGGTTATGTAGAGAAGTAACATTACTTTTTTACGTCAAATTGTCATTTTTGGTATAGATAGTTGGTTTCAGGCAATGAGACGAACTATCACTTCCTCGGAGATCTGAATGTATACGCTATCTTTCCTCAGCTGCGCGTCGGAAAGATAGCTACATCCAATCGCCTCGGAAGTGATAGTTCGTCCCATCACCCCCACCAACGTTGATTATTTGCTTATCATCGTAACAAATCGAAATTCCATTTTCAATGGGTTATTAGTACAAAACACGCATAGTCATTCATGAATTATGCTGAGTGCCGAGTTAGTGCTATAACCTCGTTTGAACCTATGCTGTTTAGGATATACAATATTATGTTTTACAATGAAAGACGTCGACCTTGTTTATACAATTTTCTCCAAAAGTTTATCAAATACTTGGGATAATCTTCTCTACTATGAGAACATCGGGAAAAACTCCTGCTTAGATTGAAGAATGAAATATATCCAGAGAGGCCTAACGATTGAACCAATACTATATTTCATAAGCTTCATGTTAAAAGTTACGGTGCAGTACAATACTGCCCTACTTTGACAAAAGGAAATAACTATCAAAAGAGACTTTTCTTGTGAGAAAAACACGAGAAAAGTGTATCTTGTCACTCACATTGGCATTGGTGCAAAACCACATCCAGATAGATTGAATGTCTTGCAGGGAGATGAATATTAATCTGTTATATCCTTACATATGATTTACTTTTTAATTGTTAATATAACACTGTAAATCTTGACTTTTACGAAGAAGTTTCAGTGGTCATACGGATGATGATAGTGTCAATTGTAAATAACTTGAACACATGAGAAATCAAATCAGTCACTTTTGAGAAAGTAACTGATTTGAGTCTATGCATGCATGCAGACTTGAAAACACGAGAAATGTTACTGTTATTTAGGGGCACATTTTCCGTCTCCCTTCCAAAGCCATCTATAAACAGAGTTTGGTCAACTCGGTTTCATTCGGTTACAACATGGCGCATATTCTTTTTCTCTTTGCTTTCCCAACAAAGCAGCACGCACCATGTTGTTACCTATAGTTGGCCAAACTATGTTTATTGATGGTTTGCTCCCGTCTAGAGCCCTTCTTACAGAGAATTTGGCCAACTCGGTTTCAATACATAGCAACATGGCGCGTACGTGTTGCTTTGTTGGGCAAGCAGTTAAGAAAAATGAATATGCGCCATGTTGCTTCTTTTGAAAAAATCTCGAAACGAGTTGGCCTAGCTCTGTGTATAAAGGGTTCTTGTTTCAATCAGAGTTATCCATCACTGATGGATTTTGGCCAAATTAGTTTCAATAACCCAGATAGTAAGGTATCTGGGGCCCATATGGGAATCACGTGGGTCTACTGGGGCCCATATGTACCATGTTCAACCCATATGGGGCCCATATGGTTTGTCCCACCTACAACCCAGATAATAAAACCATATGGGTACCATGTGGTATGTATATGGGTACTGTGGTCTTATTTCTGTGTCGACTGAGCCATATAAAACCCATATGGGGTGCATATGGGTTTTCTCCACCTTGAATACCTGAGATGCCCATGAATATTCATGCAGGCATTAGGCCTGTGTCATATTTCTGTACATTTGAATAGATTACCGGCATATAACTAGACAGAAGGAATATTTCAGCATACATTACAATAACCGTTTTATTAAAAATAAATAAATGCCATCTAATTGAGTCTAGACAACAGTAACTACAACAAAACGTTCATCTCTAATTACACTTAATTTCCGGATGAAAGTGAGTGTACTGAGGAAAACGATAGGATAAGATAGGAAAGGGTAAGGATTGTGTACGTGCTCGTATGTAGCCTATCCAAGTATAATTAGTAATGTGAAATATCATCCCTCTATTTTTATTATTTTTTTGCCCATTTGGCCCATATGGGCCCCAGATGGGGTGTACGATGCAAAACTTTGATGGGTACCAGATGGGCCAAATGGGGCCTTTAACAGTTTTGTAACAGACCAACAGGAAAATGATGCACATAGACTCATATCATTTGATCTTTTGACCCGTAGATGACCTTTGACCCAATCATCCTCATAACGCCACATGTGGCATTACCCAAGGATCATTTGTACCAAGTTTGATCCCAATTGATGCAGAAATGAAGACATGGGAGCAAGTTAAACAAAAACATTTTTGTAACAGACCAACAGGAAAGTGATTAAATGTATTCGACAAGTATCAAATGAAATGAAACAAACGTTGATTCTCATAAGTCGACACAGTCTTAGATAAAATAGCCCTATATATGTCGTTAAAAAAGGGTTACCTTACGATACGATTATATTGTAAATCGTTTCTTGAGTGTTTCACCTCCATGGAATTAACCTCAATGTTGTGTCCGGAGGTGTCCGAAAAAGTTGCGGACCGAATTCTTTTTACAATTTCATCAAAAATTTCCCTTCGCTCATATCCAAACTAACAGACCACTTTTATTATGTAATCAAATTTCATTCACGTCGTTCAAACAAAACGTTACTAATGGTAAACCCAGAGCTTGTCCGAAGTTTGTCCGATAGCAAAGACTAATTATATAGATTCAGAGTGGGTTCCCTCTATTGAAACTGAATCACGAAATACATGTAAATGTAATAACGCGTCACCAGGCAGTAAGGGGGAAAATTGTGAATTTCATTTCATTCAGTTACACATGTAAAAAAACATTCAAAACATAAACAAATAGGCAAGCACTAAATAACATTGTGGAGGAGTCATTAGTGCCATTCTCATTGGGCTTAAAAAAACTCGAAGTTAGGGTGAAAGTTGCCTAGCAACCGTACCAAAAGCCGAACGGTCCTATTGTCCCGGTCCCCTAACTTCGAGATTTTTCTAACTTCTCGATTTTTAAAGCCCAATGAGAATGGCACTATTAAGGAAGTTACAAGAACTTGTGTGAAAATGACACCGTTACAAAAACAACAACAAAGAACAGTACATCACAATACAGCAAAAGATAAACGAGAAACAACACAACCGACACTAAAAAGGGAAAGACGAGAACAATGTATAAAGGTAAAATTTAAAAGCAGATTGATGTATTCCACAGATGAATGCATGAATACATGAATACATTAATACATGAATGGATTACTCACAGTGTGTGCACCAAGATCAGCTATGCACCCCAGCGAAGCCTGCAGGGCTGACATCTTTCTCAAGACAGATGTTATTTTATCATTCAAAGAAATTCATTGCCTAATCAGAAATACAGCGTATTGTTTAAAACACCTGGTAGTTTGATTTCATACACCAAGGAAAGTCCATTCATAATAGGCTAATTCTTTAATAGACCAACTTCGTAATGTATGCACATCCCCACACCAACAGACCATTTTCATTTTGTAATCAAATATTAGTCACGTCGTGCAAACAGTACATTACTACTGGTAACCCCAAAGCTTGTTGGAGATTTGTCCGAGTAGCAACAATCAATAGATTCAGATTGCGTTCTATTCATTGAAACTGAATCACGAAACACAATGAATATAAATGTAGGTGAATGATTACGCGTTACAAGGCGTTACAAAGAGGGAAAGTTGTGAATACATTACGAAAATGGATTATTGGCAAGGGCCAAGGTTGATGTTAATGTCACCAGACAAGAGCAGCAAGAGCAAGCTCAGGTGTTTAAGTTCGAGACTGCTTAAAACTCATAAGTACATAGATCTTTTCGATTCTGCAAGAAGAGTGGTAGAAGATATGGAACAAGCTGAACGGCATATCAGCATGAAGCTTCAAACCAGTTGCACAGAAAGTCACACATGACCAGTTTCCTTGATTGGAACAGGCCTATCCGAAACAACTCTGAAGGTGGCGGATAGCGGGAAAGTTGAAGAGTAGCAACAACTAATATGCATTCTACCAATTTAAACTGAATCACCAGATACAGGCGAATATCATAGCGTCTGAGGGATAAAGTTATGAATACATTGCGAAAACGGCTCATTCAAAATCCCTGTACGATGGCATATATCATGTATATGCAACACTTAAAAAACACCATTCTAGCATCCACCGTATATTATACCGTATATTGTACAATACAATGTTAAACAGCGATAAGCTACACATTAAACCAGGGATGTGTTATGGAAGGATGTGAAACAACTTTCTTTCTTTGAACCCATGCGTGGCACCGCCGAAAAAAAAATGTCTTCTCAGCATGTGCTTTTCAGGTGTTTTAATAATAACGAACAGGATTGCGTAGCAACGGTTTCTCAGATAGAACAAAAGAAATGTAAAGTCTTATTTCGCTTGTCCAGTTCTGTTGGATTGCATCAATACTCTTGTGAGGAAAAGAGATATCAGCGAACAAAAATAAACATTTTTTTTGCTAAAATATCTCAGTTGCACGCAAATGCCCGCAAACTCTGTTAATGAAAATGAACAGCTTAAGATATAATTTTGATATTGCTTGAATCCCACATTTGCGGAAATCTGCGAAAAGTGAAGAAATAAAGTAAGAATATTATCTTATATCTCCGTTTGTGCATTATTCAACAATTATTTAGAAGAAAACCGAGGACAGGATCGTTAGTGGTGTTGCCCGTTACTTTCTTGAAAATTGCACAAAAATGTGATAAGAAACATAGCTTCCAGAGACAAAACAGTGAATTAAAGATATTGCTTTCCAAGTTGACAGCAGCTAAATGTCGGTGCCGCGCATGGGACATCAAAGAATTGTAGTGATTGTGGAATGCTTTTGATATTCATTAGCACGCTTTAGTATCCATACAGATGTTTGAATATATTATGCTCGAGTTGTTTCTCCTTCCTAACACATCCCTGATTAAACTTAGTATGTACTCTGAATACATACGGTCTGTTAGTTCCCATCAAC
The DNA here is from genome assembly GCA_963669155.1 of Arbacia lixula. Lineage (NCBI taxonomy): Eukaryota > Metazoa > Echinodermata > Echinoidea > Arbacioida > Arbaciidae > Arbacia > Arbacia lixula. Next base: position 17,957,697 of record OZ022590.1, on the reverse strand, counting down.
ACTAACAATGGCTTCTCGGATCTCAACCGTCTTGCATTCTCTCTTCCTTTCTGCTTTATCTACTCGATACCCATTCTTATTTTTTCTTTTCTTTTGTCTCTCCCTCGCCCTCCTTCTCTCCCCACCCCTCTCTCCATGTCTCATCATCACCTTCTAATCACCTTCTTTTTTTTCTCTCTCTCTCTCCCTCTCTTTCTCTCCCTCTCTCTCTCTCCATCGCTTTCTCTCTCTCTCTCTCCCTCTCTTTCTTTCTCTCTCTCTCTCTCTCTCTCTCTCTCCCTCTCTCTCTCTCTCCCTCTCTTTCTCCCCCCTCTCTCTCTCCCCCTTTCTCTCTCTCTCTCTCTCTCTCTCTCTCTCTCTCTTACACACACACTCTCTCGCTTACTATCGCTATTCCTAACCCCTCTCTCCCTGGCTATTTACCTCCTTTCCTCGATATTGTGCCCCATCTTCCACTCCTCTTCCGGCCTCTCTCATCCAACCAGGGAGACGGACTTGACATCAACCTCGGGCTGATGAAGAACGTGGGGTTCGTGGAGGCGATGAAGACCGAGAACTGGGACTGCGTTATCTTCCACGACGTCGACCAGATTCCAACCAAGGGCTCTCTCAACTACGGCTGCGAGGACATGCCGAGACGGTTGTGCACCAAACCGAGTCGGCGTCAGTTCGAGTACGTACCGGGGCTGAAATAGCAGCATGAAAATAAGTAGTTAGTAGTAGCAGTAGTAGGAGTGGATATAAAAGTAGTATGATCAATATCAAGAGTAATTCGAGTACGTACCGTAGAAATAGAAGAATTATAATCAATATCAATGGTAGCAATATTATTATTATTATTGTTATTATTATTATTATTATTATTAGTAGTAGTAGTAGTAGTAGTAGTAGCGGTAGTAGGACTGGAAATATAAGTAGTAGTATCAACAGCAATAGTAGCAGTATTATTATTAGTAGTAGTAGTAGTAGTAGTAGTAGTAGTAGTAGTAGTAGTAGCAGTAGTAGTAGTAGTAGTAGTAGTAGTCGTAGTAGTAGTAGTATAGTAGTAGTAGTAGTAGTAGTAGTAGTAGTAGTAGTAGTAGTAGTAGTAGTAGTAGTAGTAGTCGTTGACCGTACATGCAGATGCCGTACCAGCTATTCGGCTCTGAGGGGGTAGTAATAGAACGTTCAACCAATGTACACGTTCTCATGTTGTTTCCCCTATACTGTTACATGTCATTATTACCTCCACCATCCAGTACAGCTTCAGAAACACATACCAGTCTACAGTCTGGCGGTTTTTAATCAATTGGATTGTCCGACCACTGCAAACCGGTCAATTCCTTTTATAGGTTCGCACCGGGCTCGTTTAGCGGAGTGGTCGGCCTGACTAGTGCACAAATGAACATGGTCAATGGCTTCTCCAATATGTACTGGGGTTCGAATGCGGAGGGTGACGATCTGAGAAAACGACTGGAGGCGCGAGACTACAAAGTCTCGCATGATGAGGAGAAAGGGCAATACGAAACTATGAGCCCAAATGCACCACGAAAATTTCAAGCCAGGTAAAAAAAAAAAATAGTTAAGTGCTTCGGATAATAATTAAAAGTCCAGTTATTGCATTTCAGGCAAATATGATAGAAAAGCGAATGATATTTGATGCACGAATCAATGAGCCATTCACTCATCCATTGATTAATTGATTAATTGATTAATGAGTTCGTTCATTCATTCATTCATTCATTCATTCCTTTATTCTATTATTTTACAAAGATTCGTTCGTTCATTCATTCATGTTATTATTTCCAATATTAATTAAAGGCAGGGTGTCCCATTTGCAAAAGTCATGAAACTCGGCAGGAATCAGCAGTATATCCTAACGACAACGCATGTGAAATCTCAGTCAAATGTTCACGAACCTTTAAGGAAAATCAAAATTACGTTTGAGACCTAGCGGCCCTAGTTAACATTCGCAATCGTATTGCCCCTCTCAGTGCGCACCGTGGGCATGCTGCCAATGAACGCATGCACTATGGTGTGGACCACATAGCGCACAGCGGTCTCCGGTCTCTAGGCTATAGGTTCCGGACGAACCAGCCCAATACCGCCTCAAAATCTAGCGATTGGTAGAATTTCACTTAAAGTCAGTTACCAGTTTTATTATTTGGAAGGAAGTAAGTTCTGATACAGTATTTTCTTCCATTTTCGTTTTTATTTTAAATACAAAATTTTATTTTTTGACCTGCAAAAGTGACACCCTGTCTTTCATACCCTTTTCTTACTGGCCCCCAAAAAACCCCTTAGCCACGTACTATACGTGGGGCCGAAGTGGGGGAGGGGGGCTCTAAGTTTGGACCACTTTCTGTTCACATTGTTTTTTTTCACCAAAGTGGGCTCGCCACACCGATTATACGGGAGCTCCAGTGTAAACAAAAACAAAAAATAGTCCGGGGCCAAGGAAAGGCGGTGCTAAGGTCGTATGGCGGAAACGCATTGACGGGCGAGCGATCTTGATGTGTTTATCGGAGTGGTATACATGTACTTGTACAAGACGTACTCTAATAAATATTTTTTTTTTTATATTTATAGAACTCTAATAAATATTCGTTAGCTATCAAGAAAGTCCACGGCTAACGATTTTGAATGTGAACATCATGGATTTCCTTAGCTGGGTTCAAGCAAATACTGTAGTACGGAACTAAAAATACGAGTGTAAGAAGCCTGGGCTAAACACGGGGGCTAAGAAAGCCTAATGTAAAAAGGGTATAAGTCGTTTTTTGTATTCGTCTATTCATTCATCCATTAATCAATCAATTAATCCATCCATTCAGTAACTCATACATTCATTCGTTTAGCTGTGCATTAATTTAGTTCACTATCCTTTGTTTTAATACTGTGAATGCTACTGAATAGCCTGTGTTGTTATCTAAAAGAGTGAAAATAAACTAACCTGAATTTGAACCTTTTTTAAAAAAACGTGACCTTCTTTTCTATGTTCTGTTTATATTCCGTCACAGACCTTGCGCGCTGAACAACGCTGCTGCTCGGATGGCGGAAGACGGGCTGACACAACTAGATTATGACGTAGATCGTATTACATTCCGCCCTCTATACACTGAAATCTCATTTGGCGTCCGTAAAGCCGCATGGAATAGTTTGCAGGGATGTGTTTAGATATACTAAGTGTTAAAGGTGATATTCATAGGAAATAGAATCAAATAGATATAGTTTATTTTATAATTGAATGAGTTATTAAAGCATTGTATGCAGCTAACATGCCACGAAAGTGCTCAGTTTTGTGTTAAATAAAAGTCAAATTTTACTAAATTGACTCTCTTCCTGACCTACGAAATCGCCTCAGGGAAAGTGGCGTTGTCACAGCGGGGATACGCTTCACAATGACCATCGTGTATCACACCTGTTAATCCACTAGCGACTGCCATCACAATGTGGTGCCTCTTCTTCAATGAAAATCTTTCTGAATTAACATACAGGGTTAACTCTCTCAGTACCATAAAGCCCTTTCATACCTCCCAATCAGAAATAAATACCTGGGCCCCGTAATATAAAGGTTTGCGATCAATCGCAAAATGGCAATGGCCAATCAACATCATTGTTGCATGCGTTTTTTGTTCAAAAGACTGGCCGGTAACCAATCAGAATGTGCAAAGGCAAAGTATGAGTACTGCTATCCCATCGAACATTAAAGGTCCCCTGACAGCAAAATATATGTCGACTTCTGCTGGTATATTGGAGTGTAATTAAAACTTTCTTTTCACTTCTCTATCTTTAAGATTAATTTCTTCATTCAATATATCTATTAATTGTTATATTTGTTTAACTGTTAATCATATTGTATATGATATTTTTGTTACATGGTATCAAGCTAACTATTTGTTATACTTTAGTTGCAGTAGATAATAAATATGATATTACAATCATGTGTAAATATTTATGTTCGTACGATGTTTAACACGCAAACCCATATCGGGTATGTATGTCTCTCGTACTATGGGGCTCTTGTGACCACATTTCTCCCATATTACAATTCGTGTTTTTTCTTCATCATTATGGTAATGTTTGGTAAGTAGATTGGTGGATTGGTAGATAAGAACAATACCTAAATGAATATAAAAGCATTACAACCTCCCCCCCCCCCCCAAAAAAAAAAAAAAAAAAAAATACCTTAGCGTGTAGCTTCGATGAAGACTAAACTGAATATAAAGGCATGACAAACAAATTAACAACAATCACCTTTTATCTGACCTTTCATTGCTGTGTGGATAAGATGAAGACTAAAGAGTTGGATTATGAAAATCATCAATAAAAAAGTGCTTCAAAGAGCCAAAAGACAAAGGGAGATGCTTAATACACATGTCGGACACGTGGTAAAAATTAGGTCTCTAGAAGTTGTTACATGAAGGAATTGTAGAAGCATGGACCTAGTGAGAAGAAAGACGGAAAGCTTGAAAGAGGAAGAAAGCGAATAACATGGTTTGATCATGGACCTATCATGGATGGACTGTGCTCGGATAGACTTCCTTTGATCTATGATGACCGTCGCCTCATGAAAATTCGGAACATTCAGGTGTTTTAAACAATACGCTGTATTTCTAATAGGCAGTGCCTTCCTCTGAATAACAAAAGCAAATCTGGTCAGAGAAATATGTCAACCGTTCAGCCTTCGATGTGAGCTCGTAGCTGATCTTTTATACAGATTGTGAGCTAGTTTTGGGGTGAGCGAAGGGAAATTTTGGAAAAATTGGAGAAAGAATTTGGTCCGTAACACGAAATTGAGTTTGTTTCCATGCAAGGTGAAACACTCAATAAACGATTTACAAGAAATTTTCAAGGAAATATGATTGCCCAATGTGCGATATGGAGGCATTTCTCTGGCATGTTTTCTACAGTATTCTCCTTTTATCACCAAAACGAAGCACCGATATAATCTAAAATACACAGAATCGTACCTTCATAAGATGTACTACTACTACTACACATGCACTTCAGTTCATGAAGTGGTTCTGAAATCTTCTGCGCATACAGAATATATATATTCCTCTCAATGCATCCAAAATTCGTTTTGCATATTTGGCGGCGGTCGCGGTCGTCACTGGATCAAATGCGTCAAATATTCTATTGTGCTATCAATGAACGCGACTGGTGTAAGAATAAATTATTCTTCGTGCTGACTCCAGTTGTAACACCTTCCTGGTTTGATCAAGAAGGTAGAAACTCGAGCATACATCTGTATGGGTACTAACTCGTGCTAATGAATTTCAAAAGCATTCCACATTCATGGCAATGCTCTTAATGTCCCATGATCAGCACCGCCATTTAGCGGATGTCCACTTGGAAAGAAATATTTTCAAATGCCCATTTTATCTTTAGAAACTTTATTAATATATTTTTTTTTGGTGCAAATTTCAAGGAAGTTAAGGGCAATTCTATAAACGATCCTGTACTCTGCTTGATAATAAAAAAGTAATAAAAAAGTAATAAGTAATAATAAGTAATTAAAGAACCTGACATGTAAGATATTTGTATTACTTACAAAATTGAATACTTTCTTTTCTTTCCGACGTCTTTTGCATTTATGGAATCTGAGCATTTTCAAAATAATACATAGCAAGCATTTTCATTAAAGGGACTTGTGTGCGTTTGCGTGCAGCTGATATATTTTACTTTAAACATGTTAAAGGTGATATTCATATGAAATAAAATCAAATAAATATAGTTTATTTTATAATTGAATGAGTTATTAAAGTAATTTATGCAGCTAACATGCCATGAAAGTGTTCATTTTCGTTTTTTATGAAAATCAAATTTGAGTCTCTCCTAACCTACGAAATCGCCTCAGGGAACGTGGCTTTGTGTGTACGTCACAGCCGGGATACGCTTCACAATGACCATTGTGTATCACACCTGTTAATCCACTAGCAACTGCCATCACAGTTTCATTATCAATGCATGATGCTTCTGACTGAGAAGAAGCTGCGGATTGGCATGTTTGATGCACAATAACGCCTCCCTTTTCTTACGTCAGACCTAAAGGCCCTTTCGGATGATAGTAGGACGAATTTGTCCCCGAGAATACGGTGATTGTTTTCACCCTAATTTCGCTTTTCGGAAAGTGATATATTGTTTGAATGTCATCCGAGCTCATTGTATGGCTTATAAGCTTTCTGTAGATGAATATCTTCATATTTTTGGATTTTCTATGAATATCACCTTTAAAAGAAATTGTTCATTTTTGTATGTTGATATTTGTTGTGCTCATGAAAATATTGATTCCATTAACAGAACTAGACAAATGAAATGATATTCTACATTTCTTCTGAGAAGCCGTTACCACACAGTCATGTTTGTAATTGTTAAAACACCTGAAAAGCTCATGCAGGGAACACAGAGATGTTCAGCGGAGTGGAGCATGAGTTCAAAGAAGGAAGGTTCAGTCATATCCTTCTACGAGGGTTGCGTTCATGCGACACTTTTTTTCCCTAAGTGTTAAAAAATCCAGTTTCAACCCACACCAAGCTGAAACTGACACATCATAAATTAAAGGATGCCAAATTTGGTAGAGACTGGTTTTGTGACATTTCATCAATTACTATTCTTGGAATAGTTGAATCCTTTGAATATTGAATGAGATTTTCACTTTTGTACATAATTTGGATCTGAAAATGTATGTGTATCAGATAATCAATTCACAACACAACAAGGGTCCTTGTGCTTAACACATGCCGGTGTGACGGCATATCTCGTACCAGCGTAGTCCACTCCCTGGACTGTATTTAGCAATCCGCCGACGACGGGCGGATAGATTCGTGGAGTCGCGCGATCAGTGGAATGGCGCGGTGTGCGTACTATGTGAATCAGTGGCGTAATGTGTGTGGGAGAAGAGGCGGACAATAAAATACGGCCAATATCTGGACTAGTACCAGCGTTATATCTGGTTCTCGGAACAATATATGCCAGCAGCTATCGTTCTCGTTATCACATATCGTTCCAGGAGGAACCAAATATGCCGCGATTCATTGTTATGTGTGGTTCCTTTCCGTATTATTAGCCTAGTTCCCTAGAACGTGTTTGCAAATTGCTCTCATCGCTCTGTAGACGCAATGGTTTTGCCGGGGGTAGGGGTCCACGCAACCAATAATTTGGGAAAATACAAATATATGCAAAAATCAAGGTCATCTGGCATGCTAATGTATGATTCATTGTATGCAGCTATACGCAAATTAGTCTAGTTAGTTGCCTAGATCCTGTTGCACATTGCCTTATGGCCTTCCGTTTGATGGCTTTGATTTGTTTGGGCCCTGCTGGCAGTTGCTGGAGATACCTCTTAATGACAGCTATCTCCTCTCCAAATGTGCTTATTTCTTCTACTGCCAAAAATGACTGGCGTATGACTAGGCTATGACACGTGTGTACTGTATGGTGGGGTGTATAAAGGGAAAAAAATGTGCACTTTTGCCTACAAGCACCAAATTTGGCACACATGCATGAAATTATATTTGGAACAATACATGCATTACCTATAGAGGCATCTCAAAATATTTTCAGGGGTACCTGGGGGCAGCCTCTAAAGTGCCCCAGGGGCCCTAATATATTATTTTTCATTCTTTACGAAAACCCGCCGCCGAACTTGAAAAATAAACCTTGATAGGAATCATCCTTAGGTAATAGGGACCTTACCTTGTTCAAATGTGTGGTCATAAGTGGCAAGGGGGTGGGGGGAGGCCCCAAGCGCCCCTGGGGCATTATCTCATATTTTGGGACATTTTCTCAAGAATAAATAACTGGATTTTAACCAAACTAGAAAGGAATCATCCTGAGGAAACAGGAACCATTAGTTCTTAAACTTGTGGTGTACAAGCGGTTAGGGGCTGGGGAAGGGGGTAGCCCCCAAAACACCCCAGGGGGAAACTTTCTCTTATTTTTTAAATACTTTTTCTCAAGAATAAATAAGTGGAACCATCCTCAGGTATTAGGGACAATAGGTTGTTAGCATGGAGGACAGAAATGGCAAGGAGCTGGGAGTAGGTAGCCCCCCCCCCCAAAAAAAAAAAAAAAAAAAAAAAAAAATGCCCCCATGCATGGGACAACTTCCTCTTATTTGTGACTTTTTCAGAAGAATAAATAACTGGATTTTAACCAAACTTGATAGGAATTATTTTTAGGTAATACAGACTATCAGTTGGTAAACTTGGGGTACACAAGGAGCAAGATGCTGGGAAGGGGGGGGGGTAGCCCCCAAAACGCCCCAGGGGAAACTTTCCTTTTCTTTAAATACCTTTTCTCAAGAATGAATAACTAGAACCATCCTTAGGTATTAGGAACCTTAAGTTGTTAGAATTTAGAATGGGGAAACACCAATGGCAAAGAGTCATAAAACGCCCCAGGGGAAACTTTCCTTTTCTTTAAATACCTTTTCTCAAGAATGAATAACTGGAACCATCCTTAGGTATTAGGAACCTTAAGTTGTTAGAATTTAGAATGGGGAAACACCAATGGCAAGGAGTCATGGGGAGGGGGGGATTATGCAACTTCCTGTTATTTTTACTTTTTCAGAAGAATAAATAACTGGATTTTAAGCAAACTTGATAGCAATGATCCATGGGCAATAGGGCAAATTCCATTTATTATTTTCTTGAAAGTAGACCTAAGGTTTTAAAAATGGGATACAAATCTAAAAAATTAATGTTAGATTTCATTAAAACTCGACAGATTATTCTCAGGCGATGGGAAAAATTGTTGCAAATGGGGATCTCATCTTACATGAACTAGCCCCCTCCCCCGCCCCCCCCCCCCTTCTTTCCTCCTCGCCCATCACCTCAGAAATGCGCCTTGCGGTCCAAATGTGAAGAAAAAAAGGAGTGTTTTCTTAAGTGTATCCAAACTGTACAGTAACCAAGGATAAACGTACACATGTAGTGGCGTACTCATCTGATGAGGGGACAAAGAAGACCCCCCCCCCCTATTCTCGAAATAAACATGGGGCCTTACATATCAATAATTCTCTTGTTATCATGGGGGGACTTCGTTCCCTCCCTCAGTGCATGCATTAATATTTCAAGGGTTTTTTCTTTCGTTCTTTTAACTTTTTTCTACAAGCACCAAATTTTGAACTCATGTTTAAAATACTATTTGGAACGATGTGAGATATCATTTTGGGGCATCTAAAATGTTTTCAAGGTCGCCATTCTTCAGTATAGACGCCATAAAACGTGTTTATAACCATACATAAGAAAGGTAACAGTGAAAAATCAATCGCTAGTGCTTAAAATATGGAAGAACAGTGATGCAAATACTACTTCCATATAAAATAAATACATGTATAATGGGAAATATAAACGAAATAAATGTAGTCAATCAGTTTTCAAAATGGCTACCAAAATTTGAATGAACAAAACACAAATTGTCACATCACTAAATGATGTATAATAGTTTTGAATTCTGAAAAGGCTAGATAGAATAGAAATCCGTAAACAAAATCAGTGCCAACGGGAAGATATGCGCTAATTACTTAACTTTGAAACATTATGTATGTTGAATTATGTGATACAAATAAATGCTGTTATTTCTTTGATAGATTCATGGTGATATACTTTTCATACAATGCAAAGTCATGTTCCTCTTCAGGAGCTGCCCAGTCCTTCCTCTGTATAAACTGTTGGTCCATCGCCTTACCATGTACCATACTACATGGTTGGGTCCATGGTATGGTGATGGACCAAGAGTTCTGACAGACATTCCCAGTCATTATATGGACATAGTCACCAGTCCTGAGGCCTCTAAAACTAATTTCATGTGGGTGTTCCAAAGGCTGCAAGACAGCAAGATGCAAGTGCAAAAAGGCAGAGCTTGCATATGCAGCCCTTTGTTCATGTGAAGGAGAATGTTCATCATAAATGCTAAAAATATTTATATATTTTTTTATTCTAATGGAAAGTCCTCACAAACAATATATATCAGATTAAAATTAATGCTTTGAGAGCCATGGACAATCATATTATGGGTAATTTTCAGACATCAATTAAATGTTTTGTACGGATCGGTTACAATTTATATCATCTCATAATGTAGTTAAGACTTAGACTAAAATGTAAATTTGATATCTTAGATATTTTTGAAAGCCATATTCCTTTTTCTAGCCAATGTTTGCAATATGGACAGACAGATCAGTGATAAAACATCAAACTCCAATTTCTTTTGAACCAAATATCGAAATCATATATGCATATATCTTATATCATGTTATATTTTTGGGCCATATAATGTTGTGTGGTTGGTTTTCAAGGCCACTCTTTGGTCTTTTGTCACTATACATTGCCAATAATCTCTTTTCTTATTCATGCCCTCACTATGAACATATCTCAATCAAATGAAACAAATTGGAGGGAATAAAGATTAATATTTTAGATTGACTGCCATCTTGGAAAATGGCGCCTCAAGATAAAAATTCTTTATTGCTTCTATATCATAAAATTGCATAATTTATGATTCGAAACTTATGTACAAATTTCATTCTTGTAGGTTATAGTAAAACAGAATACACCTGTATAGCTAAGAGCATTGCGTTGGCAGATACTTTGGAAGCCTACTTGAAAATGGCATCTTAAGGACACATGTTTAAAGGTATCCCGTCCCTTTTGCGGACCTAATTCTGAAAGTTCCCTGACTTTGTCATCATTTTGGAGAGAGTGACTATATAACCCTTCCCTGGAAGCGACAAAGCGTGATATTCGGGGTAACTCCACACATGTCCTATATAAATGATCCAGCGGACTGCAGCTCCTTTTGGGGTATTGAGCATTAGTTTATAACTGATGCAGGGGAACAAAAGGGATTTTGTTTCCACCCATCGGACAGTCAGTATAGACATGTTCACCGTAATAGCGGATCATATTCACTAACTTGTGACATATGATTCAAGTCATGGCTGTATGTGTTATGTCACACAAAGAAGAATGTTTCATTATGTATGTATATTATGAAACTGATATGTGAGCCGCCAAGAATCTGAAGGTTGAGATTTTGTACGTCGTATACTGTGTAAAGTTTACTTGAAAGAGTTTGGATTGATGAAAAAGAACCAGGGGTATGGGGCGTGGGAAGAAGGATTATTAAGTTGATAAGCATCCTGACTGACTGGTTTACCATGATATGCAATTGATACAAAGAGCTTAGTACAGAGAACTGTGTGGCACTCCATGATCGCCTACGTCACACGACAAAGCACCCAGAGAGAGAGAGAGATAGTTTATCAAGCAGTCATATTAACTATCAAGATAGCTTTGACAGACCACAAGGCAAATCATGATCGTTGAATTATTTCATGGAAAGTTGGATTGATGCATGAATACTTTTGGACAATGAATGACACCACCTCTCTTAACCCTAATACTACCGGGGTGTTTCGAAGCATGTTAGGGTGGGGGCATTATGGCCATGGGCCGCCCGATTCCCTCATTTTTTTTTTTATAAGGGTCAAGAATTTTGTACTCTACAAGTTGTATAGCTAAATTTACGAAAGTGCCTTTATTTCTTAAATTCAATAATGTATGCTAATTTATGCAAAAATCACTAGATATAGCCTCAGGAATATCAATTTCTGGTACAAATGTCTTTCAAAAATCCCTCATCAATTCCTGAAAAAAGGATAGGTTGTGGTAATTATTTCTCACGTATTTCATTGTTTTTCGCCAAGCGCATTTTGCGATTTTGGTGTAAGCTGTGTGTGGATGTAGGTGTATGTGGGTTTGTGTGTGTTGTAATTATTTACACGACCTATTAGAAAAGTATTTACATAAAATGGGAAATCTCCTGCATGATTTTGTCCATATGGTTGTGCTCAGTCATATAGAAAGATAGCGAAATTCCAGTGACATGTGTTTGGTAAACGTAATCTGATATCGGCACGGTAGGTCCGATCGTCATAAATTTGGTATCAAAATGTGCGGAAAGGATCAGAAAAGAAATCATGTTCGTTTCGAAATATTGCGGTGTTCGGAAGTAACGACAAAAAATTGACGGGGGGGGGGGGGGGTGGGGGAATAATGCACCCCCGTGAGTATTAGGATTAAAGGATTATGTGAAGTACGTTTAATTCTCAATACTGCACATATAAGGGAAAGTCGTCCCATGATGTATTAGTGTAAGAGACCGGCGGCATGGATCATTCTTCGACACATATCCCCGTCACACACACGCCTGTGTTGCAAGTAATAGCATGTGAAATGCACAGTATTGATGCAAGAACACGACATTGAATTCATTCTCTATAAGAAGCAGAACAATTGTGGTTGTACAGTATTTAATTGAGCAAAGCAATGTTTGAGCAAACTACTTCTCTCTCTCAAATGACATTCTATTGCATGTGAATCTCCAACGATTTCAGCTATCCATCATGTACATTGTATATCTATATATTCATGTTATCAGAATCAGTGTTGGCGTGTGTAAAGTATCTAATTGGTGATTCAAATGGTCTAGCTTCTTTGCATTGTAGAGTGTACAGCTCGGTTTTTCTTGATTTCCCCTGAGATGTTCCTTCACATATACATATATGATTTTCTCTGTGATCTGCGTCGGGTTTCGCTGAAACTCCTTGCGTCGGACGCAAGGACGACGCAGGGAAGGATCGTAGAAGTTGGCAAGCAAGCTGCCAGCTCCAAGTAGAAAAACACGGACGGTTGTGACCATGACATAAGGGAATCCTAGTATAAATGTACTTATCTTTTAAAGGATGGAATAACTAAGAACTTAATAAGTTATATTTGTAAGCGTTTAATAAAAACAGCATTATAAAAGAACAGGTATGTATTTTTAACTCTTAGTGCTTGAAATAAAATGTATGTTTGTCACATATCCCACCTAATATCCCTCATTCTCATTTACAATTTTATATTGTAATAAATTATTTTACTTTCTTACTCTGATTTTAGTTGTATTTTTGAGGAGGGGGAGGCTCAGCCAGCAAATAATATGTAAGAAAACAACATGATATTTTTTATATTCAGGAGAGGTTTTGTCGACAATTGCAAAAGTGTTGCATCACTGTTTGATTTGAGTTTTGACTAGGACAATTCTCTGCATCCACAATATAGATATTTGAGTGTTTCCTTCATCAAAACAATGAGCATTTACATGATTATACATGGATCAGTTTCATCATCACCGTATTGATTTATGTCATGAATTTGAAAAAGTTGATGCATTCAAGAATAAAAATATATATGTGGGGAAAATAAGCAACCGTCTACGTCTGCTTATCTGAATGTAGAGTACCGAAGTGTGACGCCATTTGAGCATTATTGTCAAGACAAATGGCTCTAATCAATACGGACAGAACAAGCAGCGGTGATTACAACGGGGAATGTAATTGAGAATGCCGTTCACTAGCCCAATATACAATATCGGACAGGTAAACCTCTCAGTGGAATGAGTTTATTTAGAGCCAATTTGTCTTGACAACATGTTCATAATTATGACGACACCACTTCGGTACTCTATATGAAAGAATGCTTGCATCGGAAGAGAAAAGAACAACGAAGATGGCTTTAGAGAAAGAGAGGTGTGGGGGGGGGGGAGGGGGGGTGAGAGAGAGAAAGAGAGGATGAGGGAGAGAAAGAGAGGTGGAGAGAGAGGAGGTTGGGAGAGAGAGAGAGACGGAGAGAAAAGCGAGCGCCATGGAAAAGTAGTAACATTTCAATGTCCAATTATCTCACAGCATATAAGATGTCATATCACTGTTCATGTTACTACAACATTGTATCAGATTTAGAGGGCTCTCAGGTCACTTTCAGGATACATTTGGGCAACAAATTCCCCCTCCCCCATGGGATTTTTCATAAATTGCACATTTCTTTATATCAAAAAGAAAATTACCTCAGTAATAGATAGAAACTTGTTTACAATCTGCAAGTATATATGTTTAATACGAAGCAAACTTTGTCTCTGGGGGGCATAGAAATGTAAAAAGGTTAAAATTAGTGCTGCAGTTGAAAACTGAACATGGAATAAAGTTTCTAAAATTGATACGTTTATATAAGAAAGTTTGTCAACAGACATGAATAATGCTGAACATTATGATTGTAATAAGGCATGCATGTAAAGTGAACAAAGTAGAATAATTTTTTCGATGACTTGATAACCTGTCAGGGGAAAAGTGAATGATTAGAGAGAGTTTAAAAGCAACAATTTTGAACAGATATGAGTAATATTATGGGATTGATATTGTATATGTGGGAAGGTTAAATATGTTTGTGGTTGCAGTCCAGCTGAGGGTTTCTAGATGATTTGTACAATGTAGTGTCATAATGAGCTTATTATTTAGAGAAACATTTCTTGAAAGCATTAGTGATTAAAACCTTTTATGGCAAATTGAATAGTGCATACAACCGTAAAAGTAAAATGCATGCGTAAAATTGAAGAGAACACACTGTGATCCTTCAGCCACCTTGCACTGAGTATTTATGTATAGTTTTAAAATTCAAGTTAATATTCTTTCAAGTGCAAAATGTTGCCCGGCACCCGCGACACGGACGCAGATCACATATCATATTATTCACAGCAGTTTTTGTTTTGTATTAAAACTCCGCACTTCATACGAAAGTAATGTATGGACATTTGCTTATTATTTTGGATGTGTTTTCTGTAATATTTTACATTTTGAATGATATTAGTAGATAGTGAGAGATGAAAGATTGCTGTGAAGTATATGATGGGTGCCAAGTGGCTCTAACTTTGAGCCTTTTTTTTTTTATTTTAACACATGAAACATGTAAGTAGAAAACAAACACCAGTCAAGAAAAGAAAAACACTTTTAGAGAGCTTTGTTACATGGTACATGTACAAGCTCCAGGCATTTTCATAAAAAAAGCAAAGTAGCCTTTCGCTGTTGAGCTGAACTTCTTCCAGTATTCGTTGACTTTAACCTGAATGAATCCTGACTGTTATGACTTTCTTCTGTCACTGGTTTGTTCTTTTTTGTATTTTCCACTTTATTCAAATGTGCATTTGAAGCTTGTTCACACTGGTCATGGGCATCTCGATTAGCACTTGTGCTTACTTTCATATTATCGCATACATGACCTTCCTTTCTTTGAAATGAACTAAATTGCTTTTTACACTTTGTAAAAAATGTACAAGAATGACTTTTAAGTCTGACTTCAGAGCAATATGTTTCGTTGCAATACTGACATGAAAAAGAACCTATACAAGAATGTGAATGCAACACTTGTTTCCTGGTAAACTGCTTCCCACATTTGTAGCAAATATTACCTGAATGTTTCTGGAGGTTCGCTCTCAACTGGAATGACTTTCCACATCTATTACATGTATACGCCATGTTGCCATAAAATAAATGGGCTCCTTTGTTGCCTAAGAGGTAGTGCCTGCCTGTAAAACCTGTGAAAAACTGAAACAAACAAATAAGCAACTTTAAACAGACAACATCAAAATCAGGTGCAAAATAGTGACTTTGAATAAATTTGCATAAATGTGCATGAGTAATGTTTGCCTAAATCTACATCAGTAATGCTCACACATGCTCACACAATTCTGTGCACAAGTTAGGAAGCCTTCACCAAGAGTCTTGGAAGTAAACTTTAATGTATGACCTGAAATGACCTTTGACCTTATCATGTGACCTCTTACAGCACAATAACATGCAGGTGCCCCCAGTGCATCCATCATCCAAGTTTGATTGCCATTGTAGCAACATGTGATGAGTTATGTGTGATAAGAGAGTCTTGCAAGTAAACTTTAACGTATGACCTCAAATGACCTTTGACCTTATCCTGTGACCTCCAACGGTACCATAACATGAAGGTACTCCCAGTGCATCTATGACCCAAGTTAGGTTGTAATCCAAGCAACCTATGTGAAGTTATTTGTCAAAAGAGAGTCTTGCAGGTAAACTTTAACATAGAAAAAGAGAGTCTTGCACATACTCTTTAATATATGACCTCAAATTACCTTTGACATCATCACATGACCTCTGACAACACCATAACATGAAGATACCCCTAGTGCTTCTATCAACCAAGTGTGGCTGCCATTGCTGTAACAGTTGCCAAGTTATGGATCATAAGAGAGTCTTGCAGGTAAACTTAAACATTTGTGACGGACGACGGACGACGGACGGACGACGGACGGACGCCATTTGGATCCCTTAGTCTCGCCTTCACCTCCGGTGGGCGAGACAAAAAGGAAGAGACACAAGTCTTGGCAATCATGGATTGGCCGCCCCAGTCTACAGATTTCAATCCCCTTCCTTGTCATTTATGTTTTTGAATAAAAAAAGAGGTTTCCATACAAGTGAAACACTAAGTATTGTTTAATTTCATTTGTGTGTTTGAATTCTAACTAGGAAAGGGAAAAATGAATGAAGTTACGCATTTAACCCTGTATAACGGTGAAAAGCTCTCGATTTATAGATTACGCGAATGTAATAAAAAGGTTAGCATTTTGAGAAAATGCCATATTGACTGGTAGGCAGCCATTTAATAGAGTATAAACTTTGCTTGAATCAAGGATAAAATGTACATTCTTATAAACTATTCACTTTAAAACAAATCTTGAACTATGCTATGAGCCTGAATATCAATAAAGCCTACCAATTATACACTGAATGCAGGTGTTCCTAAACTTTTGGAGTTCAGTGCATCTCTCTTACTTTCTCTCCCACTACATATTCCTCTTACTTTCTCTCTCCCTATACGGTGCATACGGCTGGCCACCATACCGTAACGGGTTAGGCAAGCGAAGGAAGGGCAGACCACAGCGAAGGTGGATAGAATCAATCAATGGATAGATGGAGCAGCCAATCTACCAACTAACACGGGCAGCGACAGGTATATGCTGCTGCGGGAATATTCATTTTTATGATTCATTCAAAGAAGAAATGTCAATTACAGTACACATATGTAAAGAAAAAAATCATAAAAGCAAAAATAAAATTGAAGAAAAAACGGGGAAAGAGAAGCACTATCATCTAATGATCAAAAGTGGTGCATGTAGATGCAAAATGATGAGTAAAGCACAACCCTGTCACATTAAACCTCGTAGAAGGGGTGAAGTTGATAGTTCTTATGGTTTTGGAAAATAGATATGAAGGACTGAAAATATGTCTTTTTTTTACAGAATGGTGGCAAGATCATCACGCTTGCGAAACGATAAATCTTATGCTTTTGTTCAGATGCATATGCATAACTTCAGATGCTTACGAATAGAAAGTTTGGATGTTATCAGAGATCAGGGCAATGTTGGAGATATGTTTTCTTGGTAGCTACCACTACATTTAACTTACAATAATTGAAAACCTATAATGCAACATCCTCCTTGAACTGGCAACAAAGTGTAAATAATAATAATAATACATGATGCTTCTGGCAGAAATACCACGTGGGCTCACATGTGTGGTGCACAATGGGGTTTGCTCTGAATCAATTATCTCATACACACAAGTCCAAATCTCACCAATAATTGATCAGGGTTAAATAGAAATATATTTCCCATATGAAGTCCATGTATTTTATAATGAGGCAAAAAAAAAAGACACCAGCAGCCCGAATGAAGAAGTAAACAAACTATACATTTGCCTGGAGTAGATTTTCGAGTAAGAGATCAAAGGGGAAGGGACTGCAAGTCAGCAATTGTTTAATTCAGTTAGAAATTAATATCAGTAAATAAATTTTTGTAATAAATTAATTTGATAATTCTGAGCGTAATATATTAAACTGCCATTTACATGAAGTCTGTGTAATTTTCAATGAGGCACAGAAAACAGCGGCCCATATGGAGAAGTAAACAAAATATATTTTTGCCTGGAGTAGATTTTTGAGTAAGATATCAATGACAAAACGACTGATAGTCTGCAATCGTTTAATTGAGAAAGAAACATGGAGAACAAGGGGATACCTTCTCGTTTAAGCCAATAATACAGTTTATATGATGCAATTTTTTTTTTATTGAAATGGGAAGAAAGAGAAGTTTTGAAAAACATTAATCTTCAATGGTTATGTTTAACTCTAAATCAATTTGAAGAGACAAATTTGCCATATATAAAGCATCACATTGCTAGTACTGCAGAACTTACTTCTTGGTTACCATTATTTGCCTTAGCATACACACTGTGCATAGAGAATGTCCATGCTATGTAAGCCTAATTCTGACATCAAAATAAAAATGCTAGGAATCACCATTATCATTTAATGTTTCAAGTTCAGATTTTATTGAAATCTTTGCATGAGAACATTCACAAATATCTCCTTATGGGTAACAATGTGACTAATCACATATTTATATACGTTTAACAGGATTCATCAAAACACTGACTGATACAGAATATAGTTTGTTTTAAACTATCAAACATGAATGAATATTGTGTCCCTTGAAAGTGTAAAACATAAAAGGTCAAGGTCTAAGAAATATGCCTGACTGAATTACACACAGATTTAAGAATACACCGTTTGTTATGAATATAAGCAAAATATGTGCCCATTGTGTAAAACCTGATTTTGCTGTATGATTTCATTTTCTGTTCAAGGGGAGGGGGTAGGCTTCGAATTTCTTGCAAATAAATACCCCAATTCTTTTAGACTTAAAAATCCAAATCTCCTCATAAGCAATAAACATGCGTGCACTCTGCTGACTTACTTTTTCATAAAAATGTCTGTATGCAAAGTTCACAGTTAATGCTTTAACTAGTGTGACTTTCAAGCCTGTTAGATATATGACAAGTTCAAATACTTGTAGTTCAGCACAATACAAAAGATTGGATACATGTATGATATCATACATTAGCGAGGTTATACAACAGATGTGATACTAATTATTCGAGAATATTATGCCTTACCAGATAACAATATGCAACAACAATACTTTTGAACAATAATATACACAAAGACATTGAGTAGGTGCTGCCATTTTAAAAAGGATCTTGTCCTTCTCAAAATGAGTATGCCTCAGACCAGCAAACCCAGTGTACACACACATTTAGTCCTTGACATTAACAGAATATACACAACACATTAAATAAACAGATGCTTTGTGATGATGGATGTCAACATATTGATGCAGTTTTTCTTCAATTTCTTCTTAAAAACATCTCCAGACACAAAGTAATACATGTATATGTACATTAAGTTGTTAACAAATGTGTATGTTCAGTTGCAACACTCATGCATCCATCACATCGTTAAAAGAATAACTTATACAGCACCAGATTCAGTTTGAATATACACTTACAAATTAAGTGATAATATGTAAAAAAAAAAAAAAAAAGAAAGAAAGAAGAAAACAAATAACATTTCGTCTATAAAAAGAAAAAGGCTTTCGCTAAAGAAACACCCAATTCACCTGTTCCAACTCTCCCCCAGTCCAAGGTCAGTGTTTGTCCTCTTACTGTATATCATTGAGAATGGTTGAGTACTGAATATCACAACTACTTCCAAACTCTATATTAACCAAGGACAAATAATCCATAAGCAGTACATTTATAAAAATATTTTCAATATGTGACAAGAGTGCATTGTACTGTTTAGCAATGACATTCACTGTAATCGTGGACGTATATGTTTGTGTAAATGTGAACATCTTTGACACAATGTTGATACAGCAGTTTTTTGTTCACATTTTGCAAGACTCAAATGACATTCTGGTATGCTTTCACACATCTCTAACATGCCCATATTTGGCATGAAATTCATTGAGTGTTGATAAAACCTGAATATTAAGATGTGCAGCATTGAGATGAGCATCAGAACATGAATTTTGAGAGCACCGTGAGATTCACTATACACATCAAGAGCCAGTATTTCACATAACACATATTTCCATGGAACATCAACACATATACAGCAACGGGGTATTCAGAGTAAATACTGAGTGGAGTAATGCAGAGAGACTAGTAGAATAAACAACGGGGGTGGTTGATAATTAATGCTGGATAACAAACAAACTAAAGGCACATTCACAAATAGTTGTTTTGCTGCTACTGCTCCATACACTCAGTCTTGACCAGCAACAACTTCTACAGGATTGAACTCTTAAACAGTCATCAAGACAATGATAATAACAGCACCCTTTCTTTGCAGCAATGTACGTGAGATACGTTTTCTTTACCGCCCCTTTTCATTTCTTCGTCTTATTCTTTTTACCATTACATTCCCTTGATGATTTCCTCCGTCGGCGCAATACCCCACTAGCGCCTGGAACGAGACTAACCTCGCTAACCCCAGTGACAGGCGAGGGGTGAAGATCTTTCGGAGCGCCAGGAGTGTAGGCATATTATTTCGGCGCACGGGATACATAGTTCCGTGGATACAACTGCTGATACAACTGAGGGACAACCCACAACCACAGTGCTTTGTCTAAAGGCTATATCGACTCTAGTACAGCATCTCTATGTACAGTTAATACTAAAAGGCTGTCAGTGATTCGAAGATGTAGAGGTGGTTGCTAAAAGTAATAGCGCATTAAAAATGGTTGCACACTCCAATTAGATATTAACGTGTGGAAAGTTGCCCGCTAGCGGTGTGCGATTTCTGTGCTTATCTTTGGGAAAGTGGCTCGTTCTCTCAAGCCATAAATAAGTTGGCGATTATTTCCGATCGCCCAAAAGTTTACGCGAAAACGATACTTGGTCAGTTGGAACGATATCTGTCTATGGGAACGACATATGCCACACCACTGGAACATAATTTATGAACATATGAACATTATTTATGACATTGTGACGGAAGTTGCTAGTGGATTAACAGGTGTGATACAACACAATTGTCATTGTGATGTTCTGAATCAATGATCTCATACTCGCAAATTTTGATATCCAAATTTGTCCAAAAGTGAAAATCTCATTAAGTACACTGTTGGTCATAAAGGTGGAATAAAATATTTTTGAATAAAAATCGACAGTTTCGTTGGTATTTGAAAGGCTACGCGTAGACAAAATGGTAATTGAGTGATTACATAATGTTTCCCCATTACACAGGTGACATTATAACATGAGAAATTTGGATTACGTAATAAATTCTTTTGTTGTAGACTATAAAAGCCTATGCATATGATATTCTGTCCCTTTCCCTGATTTAGCACTGTGTATAAGAAGGTTGCATTTTTTCGAGTTCCTTGTACCGTTTGAAATAAAAATCGGTAGAGACGTTCCCTGGACTATGCCTGGTCCAACGGCAACAGCAATACGCGAAAGAGTGGTAGCACTGCGACAGGAGGGCTACAAGCAGACTGATATCGCAGAAGTCCTAGGGATATCACAGAGTGCAGTCTCTAAGATCCTGAAACGTCAACGTGAGGCGGGGAATGTGCGGCCACGGAAATCTCCAGGACGTCCCAGATTGACCACAAGAAGAGATGATCGCCAACTGTTGAATTTCAGCCGCAGAAACCGGAAATTGCCCACGAGCCGTCTTCGTCGCTTGTGGAGGAGATATCATGGGATCAACGTTTCCCGGTCAACCGTTAATCGCAGATTGCTCCAACATGGTTACCGAGCACGACGGTTGACCAAATGTCCACGCCGGTCTGTTCGCCACAGAGTAGCTCGTCTTCTTTGGGCTAGGGAGCACAGAAGGCTTCATCCAGGACATTGGCAACATGTGGTCTTCACGGACGAGAGCCGGTTCATCCTTGACCGAAAGGATGGGAGACAACGAGTTCGTCGATTAGCCGGGGAAAACCTTCGCGATGAATGTATCCACGAGACGACTCAAGGCGGAGGCGGCTCAGTGATGATATGGGCCGGCATCCATTATGGAGGGAAAACGCCACTGGTGGTTCCGGACGGAAACGTCAACGCCGCCGCCTACAGGGATATCTTGGAGTTCCACTGTCTTCCATATGCAAGACGAGTGTATGGGCACAATTTCCGACTGCAGGATGACAACGCTAGACCGAACAGGGCCGCTGCAGTAAGGGAATTCCTGGAGGCAGAGGGCGTCGTACAGTTGCCATGGCCAGCTTGTTCGCCGGATATGAACCCCATAGAGCATGCATGGGATGCCCTAGGCCGAGCCATCAACGACAGAGAGGTCATTCCTCAAAATCTGCAGGAGTTGGCAGATGCTCTGAGGGAAGAATGGGACGCTATGCCTGTTGACGTCATCAACAAGCTAGTGGACAGCATGCCACGACGTCTGCATGCGCTGGTTCGTGCCAGGGGTGGACATACCCGATACTAGTGACTGAGTAAGAACAATGACTCAAGTTTGATGCAAATTTGTCCATGAAATCACAAAAAAGAAGTCATCTGGAAAACTGAGAGAGATTGAAAATAAATATCTCATGATCCTTTAATTTACTGTATATTGTCGTCATTGTTGTTCTGTGCTCATGACATCCATCGCTTAGGACATAAACTTGTAAAATATCACTGTCAAACGTGTGTAAAAGGCAGAATAATAAAGTAAAGTTGTTATCATGCACCATAAATGCCATATTCAAATCATGTGGTAATAATTACGCTGTGAAAATTTGGTGAAAAAAAATATTCCACCTTTATGACCAACAGTGTATATTAAGGATTATTACAAGCAATCGATGAGATGTCACAAAACCTGTCTCTAAGAAATTGACATCCCTTGACCACATGACATGCATGATGTGTAAATTTCAGCTTGATTTGAGTTGAAGCTGGTTTATAATCATTTTTCAAAAGTGTCAAATCTTTTTTTAACACCTAGTATAACCAGGGATGTGTTATCAGGTTATGGAAGGATATAAAGCAATTTTCTTTCTTTGAACCCATGCGTGGCACCGCCGAATAATTATGTGGTCTCAGCATGTGTTTTCAGGTGTTATAACAACAACAGGATTGCGTAGCAAATGCTTCTCAGAGAGAACAAAAGAAATGTAGAGTCTCATTTCGCTTGTCCAGCTCTGTTGGATTGCATCAATACTTTTGTGAGGAAAAGAGATATCAGCGAACGAAAATATACAGTTTTTTTTCTAGTAAAATATCCCAGCTGCACGCAGATACACACAAACTCTGTTAATGAAAATAAACAGCTTAAGATATAATTTTGATAATGACTGAATCCCACATTTCCGGAAATCGCCGGAAAGTGGAGAAATTTGTTAATTGTGTAAGTAAGAATATTAGCTTATTTCTCCTTTTGTGCATCCATGGACCCTGGTTAATCATTGAACAATTATTAAGAAGAAAACCGAGTACAGGATCTTTATAGTGGTGTTTCCCTTAACTTTCTTGAAAATTGCAAAAAAAAATGTGATAAGAAACAAGCTTCGAGAGACAAAACCGGGAATTAAAGATATTGCTTTCCAAGGTGACAGCAGCTAAATGTCTATGTCGCGCATGGGACATTAAAGCATTGTAGTGATTGTGGAATGCTTTTGATATTCATTATCACGCTTATTTACTATCCATACACACGTTTGAATGTATCATGCTCGAGTTGTTTCTCGTTCCTAACACATACCTGGTATAACGGTATCCCTAGTTGATAACAATACACACTGGACGGTACTGGGTTATGTAGAGGTCAGAACAAGGATTAAAGACGGAAGAATAAATTGTTATTTTCTTGTCTTCACACTTGGATAGTGTCGGGTGTGGCGTGTATACCAAGGATTGCCTTGGCTATACAAAGTTTATAAAGCTTGTCTCGCAGCCTTATTCATTGAAAGGTATTACTGCCACATAGCTCGGTGCGTTCTGGAGGGCATTTCATGAACGTTGTCAGCACTGACCAAATGGTCAGTGCTGACAACTTCAGTGAAATCCTTGGTTTTGATTGGCTGAGAGGCACTAGCTTCTGACTGTTACTATGGTAACTATCGGAAAAAGACAGCTTGTCAGACGCAAAATGTTCATGAAATGCCCTCCAGATCTAATGGGTCAACAGGCTTTAAAATCCACGAACAATTTCTTCACAGTGTCATTAATGATAAGTCTGGCAGAAAAAGACGACATTGTGGGTTGTCACGTGTGATGCACAATAGACATTGTTTCCTGAATTGACTGCTACACACGAATCTGTAGGTCCAGAGTTGTCCAAAAATTGAAAATCTGCTTCCAAAAAGCTGACATCCCTTGACCTTACAAAATATCCAATTTCAGCTCGATTTGAATTGTAACTTATTTCAAATTATTTTTCGAAAGTTTCAAAGGTATTTTTAAACCCCTTTAATACTACCTGCAACTATAGTTGGATGCGTTCTGGACAAATGGGTGAAACATTTGGAATATGCGTGTTGAAATAGAACTACATGTACATGAAAGCCTGCCTGAGCTCGGTACGAAGCTCCAGTCCAATGAATAGTTAGTATGAGGGAGACAGGGAGAAAGCGAGAGAGAGAGAGAGAGACACAGAGAGAGAGAGGGAGAGAGAGACAGAGAAAGACAGAGAGAGAAAGAGAGAGAGAGAGAGAGAGAGAGAGAGAGAGAGAAGAGACTACCGTGCATACTCATCTTTTCATCAATTATTAATGTTATTCTTGTAATAATCCTCTGAATATGTAAGGAGATAACTAACTTCTGAAAAAATGGACTCAAACATTTATGTCAATCAGATACTTAATTCAGAGCTCGACAATTGAAATTTTCTGTTAAATGTGTTGTCCAAGCATTGTTCACATTATTTTGTTGATATTATGTAATGTTATTTTTATGTAAGTTTATGTTGATGTTACATTATTCTATGTTCTATATATGTTGCATATTATATGTTGTATCTACTTTTGTTCATGAGACAGTGAACGAAGCATTTCCTGTAAAGGATGATAAACGATAAACTACATGTATATACAGTTGAGGCCAGAAGTTTGCCTACACCCAGGAAATTCAAAGAAAAGTTTACACTTGCCAAACATCATACAATTTACTGTATATCATAAAGTATTTGTGCTATCATGACGAATTTGATATCAAACAAATGAGTATGTCAATCTCCTTCATCACATTACTTTGTAATCAGGAGCTGAAAAATATTTGTATGCCATTTTTTCCAAACAAATCATACTTTAGACAAATTAAAAATAAAAACTTGACAAAAACATTTCATATTTGTTGTAGTTACTTCTCAACACAAACATTTCAGATTACACTTTTTTGTTCAGTGGTGACATATCATGATAAAAATGTAATATGAATAATAGATTTGACATCTTTATATTCATGTCAAACGATGTTTAAAGATATAATAACGAATATAATATAATAAATAATATAATAACTAATAATGAATATAATAAAGAATACATTTTGCACGAATATTACTTTTTTATCCTTCAAAGAAAATTCCACCTGAAATATAATTTAATCCCAACGGCATCCCAATCGTGTGAAAGAACGTAATACGCCATTTCATTTGATATCACATTCATCAAGGGAGTATTTATATTTCTGAAGATATAGTACATTTTACGATGTTTGGAAAGCGAACAAATTTCATTGAATTCCATGGGTGTATGTCAACTTTTGGCCTCAACTGTACATGTATTTCATCGTATCACATCTGTCAATCCATGAGCAATGGCCTTTACAGTGTCATTAATAATACATGATGCTCCTGGCAGAAAAGGCGATGTGTTGACAGGTGTATCGAAAGTGTTTTATTACATCAAGAAGTTGAGAAGAATTTTTACCAAAGACTAATCACGTTATCAGTTAACGTTAGAATTTGTATTAAAACATGGCTTGCAATCCCTTTGTGTCTGATATTGACTTGTGTGTACGTCTTGTGCAAAAATGTGTTAAAGAGCATAGAGAGTCAAGTGGTCACAAAAAGCACGAATTCATAGAACCAATAAAACCAAAAAATAAATGAAATGAGACGAGAGTCTTGACAACTTATAAAATTAGCTGTGAAGTAGAGCACAACATTTATTGGTACTTTTTTGTCAATGAACAGGGTAAATTGAGTAAAAAGTGTTGATAAAAACCAGCAGCATTCGTGCACATCTGGCACTGACATCGTAAATAAAATCACTGACCATCTGGGTATTATATGACATCATGATTATAACATGTTTTTTAATTTTAAGAAATGATAAATCCGTGTAACCATGGTTATGATGGGGTTTATACTCTAAATATAGCTAATGACGCAATACGTACACATGTTTTGTATTCAAAGCAACCTAAAGCAAGCTTATTCCTTCTCTTAATTTCATTTAATGCGCCAAAAAACATGTTTTATTACGTAATACGAAATGTCCAAAACACCAGAGCGACACATACAAGAAACAAACAGGGCTATTAGTACAGTGTAGGAGAAGTAACAAGTTTATTTACTACTGCTTAGATTTACTGCTTAGCTTTAAACGTAACCTTAAAAAAAATCGTTCCGTTTTGTTGAGAGTATTGCTCTAGCCCCCCCTCTCTCTCTCCCTTTCCTCTCAGTCTCTTTCTCCTCTTTCTTTTTATCTTTCTTTCTCTTCCTTTTTCATTGACACTGTCATGTTGTTTTCTTGGACTCCTATCACGCCTGTTGCTATTTCATTGCTAGGGTTACGTTCATAACCTTTTTCGTGAGAAATTATTTTATTCTTCACATTTTATATACATGTATTATGTATTAGATGACTTAAAATGCATATCTTTCTGTGTATTTAGGTTACGAGGCAAATAATCACTTCTATTCCCTAATAACTACATAAAAACATCGCGAAACACATAGCCAACTTGTAAGGCATGACATATACGCATATTTCCGGCACTCTAAGAAGAAAGAGGAATCAAACACTTTACATGGAATGACACTTATATCTTGAAATCATCAATCACTTTATACAGTCTTATTTCAGATTTCAATGTTATTGCATGCCTATAAACATTATATAAATTGCGAAGTATCTAATATAGTCTCTATAGGATACTTTCAAAATTAGGAAATCCTGCTAACCAGATAATGAAAATAAAATTTGGTGACTGAATGAATCAAATTATTCAGAAGAAAACAATAAAAACTTAATAACTACAGCCATATATATACATTTGGTGATAACTCAATGACCATAATTATTTGTTTAGGTTATGTAATGCAATAAAATATACGTGCGAAAGAATGATTAGATCTGTTATTATACAAACGTTATTTGAACCGTTTCCTTGTTGTGTTTTGGGATACGGTCTGTAAAATGATGTAGCCTGATTATGTGTGTCACTATGTGTGTCTGCGGCAAACAGCTATGTTTGTATGTAGATATGTTATGGTCTATGGTGTTTGTATATATATATATATATATATATATATATATATATATATATATATATATATATATATATACATATGCATGTGTTTCTGATTATGTGTTTGTATTTTTATTAGTGATATGGGGGTGACGGTTCTATGTCACGAAAGCAAGTGACAACCAATGTGACCCTTCTCTCCTTTGGTTTACCCCCCCCCCCCCCCTAAAGAAAGGAACAGCAACAACAAAAACAATAACAACAAAAAACATCTACCCCAAAAACAAATCAAAAAGCTCTCCAACGAGCTTTACGAGAAATTATTGTATCCCCTTCCGGGACCTTGCTTCTTCCTGTACAAGGCGCAGACGGCGACGAGGAGGATGACGATGACGGAACCGAGAACCAAGCCGACGATGACCGCTGGATCGGTTCCTTTCTTAGGCGCAATGCAGGAGAAGGCTGTGAGAAGGAGAGGAGGTGAAGGAGGAGAGGGAAGGTCGAAGAAGAAGGAGAGTTATATAATCATAATAAGAATAGCAATGATGATGATAATGATGATGGCAATAATAATAATGATAATGATAATAATGATAATAATAATAATACAATTATACAAATTATTATTTTTATTATTATTACTATTAGAACAAGAAGAAGAAGAAGAAGAAGAAGAAGAAGAAGAAGAAGAAGAAGAAGAAGAAGTGGAAGGAGAAAAAGAGATGGAGAAGGCGAAGGAGAAGTAGAAGAAGAAGCAAAAGAAGAAGAAGAAGAAGAAGAAGAAGAAGAAGAAGAAGAAGAAGAAGAAGAAGAAGAAGAAGTGGAAGGAGAAAAAGAGATGGAGAAGGCGAAGGAGAAGTAGAAGAAGAAGCAAAAGAAGAAGAAGAAGAAGAAGAAGAAGAAGAAGAAGAAGAAGAAGAAGAAGAAGAAGAAGAAGAAGAAGAAGAAGAAGAAGAAGTGGAAGAAGAAAAAGACATGGAGAAGGCAAAGGAGAAGGAGAAGAAGAAGCAAAAGAAGAAGAAGAAGAAGAAGAAGAAGAAGAAGAAGAAGAAGAAGAAGAAGAAGAAGAAGAAGAAGAAAAAAAAAGAAGGCAGGAGAAGGAGAACGAGGAGAAACAATAGTACAAATAGAACAATGGGGAAAGGGAGCCGGAGTAGGATGAGTAGAAAAAAAACAACAACATGAAGTGAACGCAAAAGACACAACCACAAGAAAAACACGTGGAAAAGGAAAGACAATGATGAGCAGAGTAATGAAATTGCTGAATCCAGCAATATCATACTTAATCATGGAAACAAAACAATTCTATATCAAAGAGAGTCAGAATCAAGTGATTCTCATATCACTTTTGAAATTAAACACCAAATAATAAATGGTATTTGGGTATGATAACATCCAAAATATAAAATTTTAGACTCTAATTGAGAAATATATATAGGTTACTAAAAGAGTGAATAAATTAGATTTTTTGCGTGTAAATTTTGAATAAGACACCAATCAATAAATGGTATTTAGGTACATGTTGTTCGTACAGGTAAAAATAAGTAAATCATACTTCAAATAACGTATCTGTCACATGTTTCTTAACATAATTCACAGGAATAATAAAGAGATAACAGAAACACTTACGACTGCCGAAGTCGTTGTCTGCGTACTCGGCAAACGGCTGGAGCCTGATGTCAGTAAGTGTAAGATTGAACTTTGACCCGATGGGTACTGTCTGTGTGTCACACTGGAAGCTACTTCCGGCGGGGGTCTCGAACCGAATCTGAACCTTACTAGCGGTCAAGGCGGTCATACCTGGCAAGAAAGACGGCGGGAAGAAGGAGAAGGCTAAAGGTAACGCGTGTATCGTATGACATGCAGATGGAATTCAACTCACATTTTCAACACAAATTAAAGTGAACTACATATCATTAAATTGCCAGTATGATTATGACAACATTTTAAAATGATTGTTTCTATTTTGTTTCCGGATCGTCTATAAAAATACACTCACAAATAAACAACAATATTAATTGTAAACATAACAAAGAGACAGGAGATTAACCAAAATTTGGGAATTGTAACCATTTGTAAGCCTGTTTTGTGCGTATTACTGGCTAAAATTAAGCTGGCTTCAAAATAAACAGACACATGAAAGAAACATATCAGTGAAAGCTTGGTGAAAATCCGTCAAAGGATAAGAAAGTTATGATCTTTTGACATTTCAATTTTGTGACGTCACGTGCGAGGTGCTCTACCATATGTCGTGTGCTGTATGATTCCAGAAATTGCTCTTTTTCTATTTGTGACAGTGTAATAACTTATTGTTATGTGTGAAGAAACGTAATGATGTATTAACATGATTAAATTCATAGGTAAAATGATGCAGATATTTTTTTAGAGAAAAATTACTTTTGGAACAAAATTGTACTCAGCATGATTATTGGAGAGCAACTTGCACGTGATATCACGGAATTTAACTTATCCTTTGAAGGATTTTCATCAAACTGTCACTGATGATATGTTTCTTTTATGTGTTTGCTTTAATTGAAAATAACTCCATTTCAGGGTAAAATATCCCTTCAATGAAATGCATTTGTTCTCCCTGGGATCCCTATATGAGACTTCACACTTTACAGGCTTGTTTTTAGTAACGGCTTGTACTGGGTGTTAAAAGACCTTTTTACACTTTTCACAAATGATTACGAATCAGTTTCAACTCAAATCAAACTGAATTGACATATCATTAAGTCAAGGGATGTCGAATCTTTTAGAGGCAGTTTTTTGAGAGACTTTTCTTGGAATAATCCTTGGAATATTTAATGAGCTTTCCACTTCTGGACAAATTTGGATCTCAAAGTTTGTGTGTATGAAATATTTAATTCAGAACACACCAATGACTATTGTGTATCACGCCTGTTAATCCACTAGCATGTGCCATCACAATTCATTAATAATGCATGATGCTTCTGGCAGAAAAGAAGTTGCTGGTTGGTATGTGCGATGCACAATGACCATTGTTGTGTTCTGAATCAATAATCTGATTCACACATATTTTCACATCCAAATTTGATCAGTAGTGAAAATCTCATTAAATATTCAAAGGATTATTATAAAACAGTTCATCTATGAAATATCACAGAACCTGTCTCAAAGCAAACTGACATCCCTTGACATCATGGACCTATCATGGATGGACTGCGCTCGGATAGACTTCCTTTTATCTATGATGAACGCCGCCTCATTAAAATTCAAGACATTCAGGTGTTTCAAACAATACGCTGTTTTTCTGATTAGGCAGTGCCTTCCTCTGAATAACAAAAAAAATGTTTTGAGAAATATGTCAACCGTTCAGCCTTCGCTGGTAGTTCATAGCTGATGTTATTACACAAACTGGAAATTAGATTGGGTGTGAGCGACGGGAATTTTTAAAAAATTGTAAAAAGAACTTTGTCCGTAACTTTTTCGGACATCTCCGCACATGAAATCGAGGTTGTTTCCATGGAAGGTGAAACACTCAATAAACGTTTTACAAGATATTTGTAAGGAAATATGATTGCCCAACATGCCCAATGTGCGATATGGAGGCATTTCTCTGACATGTTTTCGACAGTATTTTCGATTTATCACAAATACGATGTTCTACTACTGCACATGCACTTAAGTACATAAAGTGGTTCTGAAATGTTCAGCGCATACAGAATATATATTCCTCTAAATGCATCCAAAATTTGTCATGCTTGTTTGGCGGCGGATCTCCCTCCATCAAAGAGCCAAACGCGTACAATATTCCATTGTGATATCAATGCACGCGACTGCTGTAGGAATAAATTACACTTCGTGCTGACTCAATTCCTTACACATCTCTGTTGACATTATGATGTGTAAATTTCAGCTTGACGTGATTTGAAACTAATTTTGAATTGTCAAAACTGCCAAAGTATTTCAACACCTAGTATAATAGGGCTATAGGTCACACTGAACTTTGATGTGCGATATGATTGCTTGGTCTGTGAAAAAGCTTGTAACTGGAAAGACTTCAGTTCGTGTATCATTAAAGGTATTAACAAAAACTGTTCATACATTTGAAAAAAAAACTAATTAAAAAAAGGTTACAACTCTAATCAATCTATAATTGACACAAGCTAAAGTCGAGGGATGTCAATCTTTTTAGAAGCAGGTTTTGTGACAATGTACCGATTACTTTTCATGTAATATTCCTGAGAATTGTTGAGGACATTTTCACTTTGAGACAAGTATGGATCTGAAAACGTGTGTGTATCAAATGATTAATTCTAAACACAACAATGTCCATTGTGCATCACATTTCATCATTTCATCATGCATTACTAATGCGATTGTGATGGAAGTTGCTAGTGGATTTACAGGTGTGATAGACAATGGCATTTGTTGTGTTTCTGAATTAATCATCCGATACACAGACATTTTTAGGTCTAAGTTCGTCCAAATGTGAAAATTCCATGAAAACGATTATTACGCAAATAATTGATGAAATATCACGAAACCTGCTGCGAAAAAAATGACATCCCTCTAATTTGAGATGTGTACATTTCAGCTTGATGTGAGTTATGACTTTTTAATATCTTTTTTTAAAAAGTGTCAAAAGTTGTTGTTAACACCTAGTAAAAACACCGTGACAACAGAAAAATTAAGCCCCCCTAAGCAAAATGGCATAACTTTTTATCAAAGAAGTTTTGGGCAAAATAATTTGGCAGGACTGTTCTTTAACGTATTGACTAGCCTATGTGTGAAAATAACAGTAATTCAATCAGTCATGCATGAGTGGGCAAATTTTAAATGCAAAAATGTCACTTTTCAATACAGTAGTCACAAGGGTCATTTTGGGATTTTGTCATGAATTTTGGATGAATTCCATTTCTGGTGCATAATTTATGCCTTTTAATGTTTATCATCCATCTTTCGATGCACTAATACCTATCCCAACACTTAACCTACTGTTCTGGTTGAGTGAGCACAGTTTAAAAAATATTCATCCTTTTTGAGTTTTTGAGCCCTTTATTTTTATGAAAAAATAAAACTCTGGATATTTTGACAAATATGTAACATGACCTGTAATGTAAGCATAAGAAGTCATTTTCGTGTTATAATTGAGTGAAAACACTTTAAAAATTGCACAAAACATGTCAAAATGTATTGTTAAAAGGGCATAAACAATTCCCCTTGTGACTTTTGAAAAGTGAAATTTTTGCCTTTAGAATTTGCCCACTCATGTATGACTAATTGGATTAATGTGATTTTCACACATACATTAGTCAATAAGTTAAGGAACAATCCTGCCGAATTATTTTGCCCAGAACCTCTTTGATCAAAAGTTATGCCATTTTGCTTAGGGGGGCTTACTTTTTGTTGTGTTTATAACAAGTCGTGCTATATGCAGCTGCACATCAACGTGTCTTGAACTCTTCCCTATTTCTATGACGGAACTTACTAGCCCCGTGTTCGATGTAGGTGACACTGGCGTTCCAGAGGTACGATTTGGCCTTGTCCTGCATCACGAAGCTCAATTGGAGGAAGACGTCGCTCCCTTCCTTGTCGACGAACTCGAGTTTGAAATCCGAGTTGTCCCCGCTACACACCGATGATTGGGCACTGGCCGTGGGCGGCACGGGGATAGGGTCTGCCTAGAAGGGGTAAATGAGATGAGGTTGGGAGAAAGATTATTATTTTTTCTCCAATATAGCAGTCTGGAGACTAAAGCCATGGCCGCTGGATACAAGAACGTATCATACACATATACAATTATGTGCAACATCTTCACTCTCTGGGGAGTATTCCTTGCCCGCTGTACGCTATGGGCGCTGGGTCAAGATCATTCACACAATCGTCCACCTCCTACCAGGTACCCATTTATACTCCTGGGTAGAGAGCATCAATGTGGATAAAATACCTTGCTGAAGGAAATGTGACTCAAGTGCCATTGTTGGGCTTGAATCTCGGACCTCTTCAGTCAAAGTTCGCAATCAAAAACCACGACACCTCCTGGGGTGGGTTTTCTATGCTTATTCTATTTTTTTTTCTGTAGACAAACATAATATTGTGAGGAAAGTACATGTATGTTTCTTGAAAAGTTTGGTAGAATTCACATAATACCGTTTGAGTTGATTAAAGTAGAATAAAACATTGATATTACAGATAGGCTGACGTGGTGAATTAGAGGAAATAAAATCATGAAGACCGTTTGGCTGAAGCTTTAGAAAAACAAATTTTATAAGGAAGTTGTGATTTTGTTTTGTTCAGAAAGTCATATTTTCTGTACTAGCACTGAAATCTGACCACGGACCTTCACGAGCAACTCCATGAGTCAATGTTGGCTTACAATGACGAACCGGTTGTAGTTGAACTGTTCTTGTTTTTGAATTAAAATATACCCAGATCACTATATACAGCAAGATTGCATGGCCAGCGATTAACATGTATTTTTTTTTTTACAGTTTTCTCAAATATTTGTCGATCTCCGTCTCTGATTATTTGACTTACTGTTAAAGGGATAGCTTACCCTGAAAATATTTTGGTTTCAATTAAAGCAGGCACATAAAAGAAACATATTAGTCAAGGTTTGACGAAAATCCGTCAAAGGATGAGATAAAAAATAAGATTTTGTGACGTCACGTGCGAGGTGTTCTCCCAAATGTTGTGAACAATTTGTTTCTCGAAAATTTGCATTTTCTAAAAAAAAAATACATCCATTTACTTATACATTTTATACATCATTAGAAATACGTTTTTCCACACAAACATGTGTGGAAAAAAAATCACTCCGTTGTCGAAAACAGAAAAAGAGCAATTTAAGTAATTATACTGCACACAAGATATGGGAGCGCAACTCGCACGTGACGTCACAAAATTGAAATTTCAATAGATCATAATTTTTTTGTCCTTAAACGGGTTTTCGTAAAACTTTCACTAATACGTTTTTTTTTTTGCAATGTTTCTGCTTTTAAGGCAGTTTACTACTGGCGATATGCAGTCTTACCTTATCCTTCACGTCAATAGATCCTTCAAAAACCATCTTCATGCATGTCAGGTTTTTTTCACCACCGAGCACCGTCCACGTGCCAATCCCAGACGGCACCGTAGTCGTCGGCGGGATCGTCGTCGCCTTCGCCGTCGTCTTCGATGTCGTCACATCAATATCAGTCGTCATTATTTCCGTGTCCATTGTTACTGTACCCAAAGTCTCGATCGATGCGTTGGTCGTTGATTCTGGGCTCGAGGAAACAGTACTCGTCGTTGGCCCACCAGTCGTCGTTGGCCCATTAGTCGTCAATTCGGTGGTCGCTTGGGATTTGGTAGTCGTCCCGGTACTCGTTGATTTCGTGGGCGTACTTGCAGGAGGTGAGGGGGGCGACGAACTGGAGGCGGTGAACGGCATTGTGAGACACACGCCTACAGAGGAAAACGGGTAATGTTTTCTTTAAATTCCGCAACGTATACGTTCTATTTGATCATACAAAAGCACAGGAATACGCTATCCACAACAAAATTAAACTCATCTCCTCGCACCCCCCTCCTCCATCCTGACCCTCAACTTCCCTTCCCAAGCCCCATACTCCCTATCTCCTTACGTTACAAGTATTAATACTGCTGTACATGCCCAAACAGACTTCAAGAACCAGGCCGTAGTACTTACAAATGCATTGCTGTTGTCATTTGTAAATACTGTATATACTCAAACATAGTACAAGAACCAGACCGTAGTATTGTTGTTATTTGTAAATACATGTACTGTTAGACAGAAACATGATTTTATGTATTTTCATACGGAGTCCAATATTTACACGCTTTGCCTCTTTTTAGACCCCTCCACAAAAATAGTGTTTCTATGAATTGATTGTATGATTCATTTTTGTTAGCTTTATTGTATCTTCATATAACGTTAAACCTGTCCATACTGGCCACCCAAGATAAACAAAAATTGTGGGCTTTATAGACAGGTGGCTGCCTATAGACAGGTTCTTTAACACATGATCTCTCTCCGGGGGAATCATTTTGGTGGCCACTATAGACAGGTTGGCTGCTATAGATAGGTGGCCGCTAAGACAGGTTTAACTGTACATTGTTTCTGATGTGTTTCTTTGTAGAAAAACAAATAGAATCTTGAATACATATATTTACATATGATAACTTCGTTTAGTATAAATCCATCCTTCTTTCGATTAATTCTAAGATGGCATGACATCATTTATACATATCAGACTATAATGGCGCTGCTCAGCATCTCATCCACCGGCTGTGTGTACCTCACAAACGTGTTCAGGCCACCGAAAACGGCACGATCCGTTCAGTCATACGGCTCTGCGATTGGTTGAATCGCAGGAACACTCCATTGGATTTTACGTCAAGTGCGAGGTGATCTCCCATTATGTTATGTAGATTTTTTATCTGGAAAATGTCCATTTCCTGAGAAGGATATTTTTCATTTCACTTGTGCGTTTGATGTATCATTAGACATATGTTTTTACACATATATCTCTATGAAAAGAATGTATTCCTTCATCAAAGAACATAAAAAAGCAATTTATGGAAAAAGTAGTACACAAGATGTAGGAGAGCATCTCACACGTGAAGTCACAAAATCAAAACTTTAAAATCAAATAACTTTCTTTTCCTCTGACTGATTTTCGTCAAACCTTCACTTATATATTTCTTTCATGTGTCTCCTTTTATTAAAACCAAAATAGTTTCAGAGTGAACTATCCCATTAAAGTAATCAAAACTTTCATGGAACAGAACCGATTTTCTTGTGATAAAATATTTTATTTCACTTTCTGTCCAGAAAACATATTTTTAGATATGATGGTAGAAACAAAAAAATACATTTTTAATGCAGCATGTGCGTAACCTCTCTTAAAACATATTCTCTGGTTGTCTAGCTTTTCAGTTATTCTTACTGTATATAGTGTAATTTCCCCCACTTGAGCTATTTCATCATGGGAATATTATATCACACCCACACAAACATAGCTGCGTCCAGCAAGTTTTTGTGAATTTTCATTGTTTAATGCGTGTATTGTAGTAACCAACTAGGCTAGTAAGCTTTCATGAATATGGCCCCAGGAGTCTACAGCTGTAAAACAAAGCAATATCTTATTGATAATATGATACAATTTTTGTAAAGGCAAGTAACACCATAAACTCTTCTATTGCTATTGAAAATGACAGTAGGCCGGTAAACTCATATATAATATTAGTCATTTAATCATACAACGCATAGCTAAAGAGGGAGAGAGAGAGAGAGAGAGAGAGAGAGAGAGATGTGAAGTTTGAAAATGTATTACACTAATAAACTGTGTCCATGGGAATGATATGGAACAGGCAACATAATAATTTGATAATGTATTCATAAGGGTTATACTTCTTGTAATAGTGTGCACGTGTGTAATGAAGGGTTATTTAGCTGGTAATAAGTTGCCAAAAATATGTTGTGCGCATATGTCTGTGTCCCCTTGCCTCAGATAGTACCTATGGAAGATATCCACAGTAACCCACACGACCCAATAAAAGCAAATAATACAAATGACGCAATGGCTAAAAATTGCAGTGATGTCACATTTATAACGTCACACCCACATGATTTTTATTTCACCGTTAGCTATCATAACACCATTATGGCCCAAGCAAAGGTATATTTGAACACTCTGTGTAGTATTGCCAACAACAATGTGAATGCTTCGGGTAGGACATTAATCATTCTGATGCCGGGGGGGGGGGGGGGGGGGGCATGAATTGATGAATTGTTTCTCATCTTTCTCTCAGGATTTGCAACTCCTTTTCTCTTGTTTGGATAATAATAAATCTAATATGAACGTATCTCTGTATGATGGGTAGTACGTGCACCCTCCAATGCTTACATTCGCTTCACTGAAACATGAGTGCATATACTTTATCAGACCTTAGATAAAGCAGCATGAAACATTCAATATAATTAACCTTGTCCTCGTAATCAGTATGCTATATTAAGTTTGTTCACATAATAATGACAACGAATAATTCACATGTTCGTGGGATGGAAATCAATGTGTTGGAAATCAACGCCTTACGTGATAACTAAGAAATGCACCCGGGCCATGTTGCACACAGGTTTTCAATCATTGTCATCAATGGTAACTACGATGGCAACATGTGCAATAATGAAAGTTCATTGGCTGTTGCCATGGTTTTTACCAATGATCTGATGGTAAGTACAATAATTGAAAACCTATATATATATATGCAACATGGCCCAGAGAGAATGGTATACTAAAATTCTGAAAGAATAAGTGAATGAACTGTATATCACTTGAGTTCATGAAGTCAGTGATCCTCTTTCATATCTCTTCTGTAGATCTTGGTATTTAAAAAAATCGATATTATAGGTCGGACGACGGCTACACCGAGTAGCCCATTGCGTGCGGGCAAAAGACCGACGCCAAAATTGAGATCAAACATTTCGAACTTTATTGCACATCATCACGAAAAACAGTTTGTTCTGAGCGGATAGAGGTTAAAGGGAATATACTGTACTGGGAAGACAAAACAAAAACCTTCAAAAGGTGATCATGAGCAACCTTCTTGCCAATGGTCTTAAATTCATGTATTGTCCATTTTAGAAACTTCCTGAAAGTTATTTGCCCTAAAATGATTTACATTTGGAGTTATTTGTGATTAAATTACAAATCCTCATTATGTTCGGG
The DNA here is from genome assembly GCA_963669155.1 of Arbacia lixula. NCBI lineage: Eukaryota > Metazoa > Echinodermata > Echinoidea > Arbacioida > Arbaciidae > Arbacia > Arbacia lixula. Next base: position 17,919,843 of record OZ022590.1, on the reverse strand, counting down.
CCGAACATTTTGAGGATTTGTGACGTAATGAACAATTACTCCAAATGTGGATAGTTTGAGGGCAAATAACTTTCAGCAAGTTTCTACAAAGTACAATACATGAATTTAAGACCATTGGCAAGAAGATTGCTCACGGTCACCTTTTGAAGGCTTTTTGTCTTCCCAGTACATTCCCTTTAAAAGGTACAGTCCGCGACTCTTCCCGACATTTGCAACACATATCTGTAGTAGGCTTACACATTACAACAACATACACTGATGAAATCCCATGAAATGTATTTGCATAATAATATTAACTTCCTCCTTGCGTGGCTATGCAAGGTATGAATACATTCCCTAGCCTTGGTTCTAGGCCGTTGGGCACTTCTGGGCCCAAATGACAAAATACAGGTTAGTATTCGAAGACTAGTCACTGTATCATTCTACATTTATCCAGGGACATTATCTCATATCCAGGGACATTATCTCATGTCCCTGATTTATCTTAGTTGGGAGCTGAGGAAGGAATCGGGAATGACTAGAGCCTACTGCAGCCAGACCCCTTTAGTTTGGTTCAGAAATACCTAACAGCCTGTAAACCAGGCTATGCATTCCTCAGCTGAATGGGAAGCATATCGACGTGACTTTGAACATGGTGTTCAAAGCGAGTGGGCAATGTATACAACACATATACAGACCATCTCATCATGTCGAACGAGGAATTCCAGGGTGCAATGTCATGCTCATACCTATTGTATTGATCTGAAGCGACATCATTTGTATAAAGCGAATTTAGATCTATGAATACGGCATAGAAATATACTTTCCACTCAAGGTAACCATTTCACACATGCGTGCACACACATACATGGGTATCATTTTCCTGTACTCTTAACACCTCTCTCTCTCTCTCTCTCTCTCTCTCCCCCCCCCCCCCCCCATATCTCTCTCTCCCCCACCCCCTCTCTCTCTCTCTTTGTTCAAACGACGATCAGATGTAGACTATCCTTGTGGTGTATTTCGGTATCCGCCCCCTTACGTAGTCTACTGCTACAGACATTTTCTTCCGTAAAAGGGTTCGCGGCATTCGCTACAGACAGGTTAAACATAGTTGTGTTCACCGATCTCTGTTTCTCACTCGTCTTTTCTCGTTCTTCATCCTGTTATTCATCTCTTGTTCTCCTGATTTCCAGAACAGTCGCCTCTCAATTTTCGTATTTTCCTTGTTGTTCTTTCTCTCATCATTTTCCCGGTTCATTCTTCTCATATATATTGTTCAATATCTTATTACGTTTCTTCTTATTTTCCCTTTTCTCTTTGCCTTGATAACGTTCTTTTTGCTCTTTTCCCCTTCTCCCCAACGCGTTCAAATTCGTAAATGCCTAGAAAATAATATTAACTTCGTAAAGCGGCTATTGTCTGTAGCTAATGAAATATATATATATAAACACAACAAAAAAAGTAAGTCCACCCTAAGGAAAATTACATAACTTTTTACCGGAGAGATTTTGAGCAACATAATTTGGCAAGATTGTACCTTCACTTATTGACTAACTTCCGTGTGAAAATCACATTAATCCACTCAGTCATGCATGACTTCTTATGTTCACATAACAGGTCATGTTACATCTTTGTCAAAATATCCAGAGTTAAATTTTTTTCACAAAAATAAAGGGCTTTTTAAAGTTTCAATCTCAAGAGGGATGAGTATTTGTTAAACTGTGCTCACTCAACCAGAACAATAGGTTAAGTGTTGGGATAGGTGTTTGTGCATCGAGAGATGGATGATCAACAATGAAAAGACAAAAATTATGCACCAGAAATTGACTTCATTAAAAATTCATATGACAGAATCCAAAAATTGCCCTTGTGACTTTTGAAAAATGACAATGTTGTCTTTAATGTGTGCTCACTCATGCATGACTGAGTGGATTAATGTGATTTTCACACAGAAGTTAGTCAATACGTAAAGGTACAATCCTGTGAAGTTGTGTTGCTCAAAACCTCTTCGATAAAAAGCTATGCTATTTTGCTTAGGGGAAGGGGGGGGCTTAGTTTTTTGTGTGTTTATTTTTGCTTGCTCGGAGTGATTAAGATCATACGCTCGATTTCGTTTACCATTCCTGTGCTATACAAATTGATGCTATGTCGTAATTGTGTGCATTACCAGTGCAAACGCAAATAGCTCTTAAATAAACGAAATCACTTCTAATGATCAGTTCGGCTTAAGTTTATATCTATTTGACTAAGCAATGAACGAATGGAAACAGGAATATCGGTGTTATAGGACAGAACAACTTCGCAAAGGGTATATTTGTCGGAATAGGAAGGAAGGACATTGCTGCAAACTTTTCCAAAGTCAATTCAATGATACAACAATGATCGATCAAACATGTCAAATAGAGCTTGAATGTGTGTTGTGCGTTTCTCATCTAGATAAAGTTTCAAGGCATGCTATATATGTAGGCTACATACATTCCTCATCATCATGGTCGACCACGGTCGAAAAAATTGTTGGCGATGGTTATGTATATCTCTCTAACAATTTATATGTATATGTTTATCTATCTATTTATGCATTATGCTTACATGTATCGACTTACATGTAGGTAGCCTATATGCTTATATATGGCCTGTATGTCTGTACATCTACCAATCTACAGTGATATCCATCTCTCTCTCTGTCTCTCTCTGTCTCTCTCTCTGTCTCTGTCTCTCTCTCTCTCTCTCTCTCTGTCTCTGTCTCTGTCTCTCTCTCTCTCTCTCTCTCTCTCTCTCTCTCTCTCTCTCTCTCTATATATATATATATATATACATACACACATACATGCACACATATATCATGCACATATATATAGTAAATATATCTGCACTCATCCATCTATATATCTATGTCATGTTTCTCTGTTGTACACAAAGTTTTTCATCGCGAAGGGCGTGCTATGTTGCTACGTTTAGCGTGTGTATGCACGTGCGTGTGTACATGTGTATGCATCTTTATCAATGTTGATGAGCTAGAACATGAACATAAACCTTAAATGATTTTGAAACATAATTAGAGGGATACAGTTCATTGCACGGGCTTTGTTAGGATATAGGGCCTCTGTTCGACTGTCCTAAAAAAAAAAAAAAAAGAACGGACAATTCAAAAAGACTGTCAAATTCACATTTTACCCAAGTGTACTCATTGTTTCGTATCTAAATGTTTTGAAATTGATAGTGTCCCACGTTCAGTCATTATGAAGATTAACAAAGCTGATGTACACGCCAGTATATGTATATTATGATATACCTCCAATAGAAATCTCTGCGTGGAAAAACAAACGCAAGATAGTCAAACACTCCATTCAAAGGTTTTTATTGTACATAAAATGCTGGTCATTTTCACATACCATGTCACAGCCGGAGTAAACGTTGTGGAGGTTGTGCTTCGTTTAGTTTCCACGTCAATTAATCGATTTCTAATTAAAGGAAGGTACAATCGATGATCATTGTCATGACGATGGCTAATGAGATATTTCTGATTAGATGTTACCATGGTCATCATTGTCAATTGTGCGTTATACTAAAAAGCCTCTTTTTCCAACATGAATGTACATTTATCTTATTCTATTTGTACACGCGACTGTTCGTTTGTCCGCGCACGCTTGGCAGCTCGTTGGTGTTGGTTGTCTAACATGACAATGGCGACGATGATGACATAAATAATTCATCCTCGTAATGAAGTCGTTCATGAATGCCTCGCGGTTGCCATAGTCAACCCTCTCGATGAAGTGGTTGCCATTCTTGCGGTAGCCGTTGCACGGCAAGTTGAGCTTCAACGACGACATGAAGTTGGAGGTTTGCGTGTTCGAAGTTGTCGAGGGTGGTGAAGATCTATAGATGAGGTCCTCAATGCGATGTATGGCTCTACTCAACCAGCCTCAACAACTGCAGAGTTGTCTTATAAGCCGTTTTCATGATATATTCATAACTTAATGATCAATATGTTGCTCATCGCGGATAACTGGCTAGTGATAATCGTTTGTCTCGCAATGTATGGTAAACGTCAGATGTGATACAATTGTAGCAAGTATGGGTTTAAATACCCTATGGTCAGTGCAGCGCAATATTCATAACCCCCTCCTTTAATTTACCACTTTGGTTATGTACGTAAATGCGTGAACGTCTTTCAAACAATATGGTAAACAGTGCAAACTTTTGTCTTTTGATTACTCTTAATTGCAGCATATTTATATATCCAATATACTACAATTACCGGATTCTATATATACTACAGACATCATCGATATGAGATATGGATTTTGCTCCTCTTTCATACGGTTTGATTTTACTATTTTATTATTGTATTCATCTTGCTTCTATGTATTATGATTACTTTTTATTGTATTTGATTTGTTCATATGTAATGTGATTTTTATTGTACAGTGCCCCTTGGTAGAGTAGTTTTTTAACTGAAAGGGCTACCCTGTTTAAATAAAGCTGAATAAATAAATGAATAAATGAATAAACAATACGTTTACTAATGAAAAACTCAAAACTTGTCCGAGCTTTGTCCGAGGAGCAACAACTGTTAGATTTAAAGTGCATTCCACCAAATGAATATGAATGACTAGATACAGGAGAATCCAATGACGCAGTTAGAGGGAAAGTTGTGAATACATCACGCAAATGTTTTATTTATTTTATCATAAGCTAGTGGTGTTTTCACCTAGCTGTTCTTGTGCTAAATGAGATACCCAAATATGTTCCTGTTCTGACATAGTGGGAATCAATTTCCAACTATCCTTATCAAATTTGACAAATCATAAACTGTGTATTCAGACGCTTGTTAACAACAAGAATTTAAATTTACATTTAATACATGTATCAGATTTCAACTTTAGCTGATGGGAATGAAAAATCATTCAAATTCCGATTTAGCACAATTACAAGTCACCTATCGTGCGTATATTCCTTTGTAGTTTACGAGCAGCTTGGTGAAACATCCACAGGTATTTCCTTAACTCCATATGCTCCATCGTCCTAGTAACACACACAAAGCCTATCTGGACATCCTGCCTGGCGCAGGATGTGTTAACGGAAGTCCAATGGCCCTGTCAATTAGTCACTGTACGTTGGTTCCGGCCGGTTACCAATGTCGAATGGCGTTCAATTTGTCTTCCCCGATACCCACCACAGCACACGTGAGCCATGTAAGCTGTACTACGAACTGTAGTAACCGAACTGCTGTGCCGTGACTTTCAAAGTTTGTGTCAACTGCTTGTATATCTAATACAATACTCAATTAGGCAGGGTAGGCCCATTTATAACTATTGATTACGATACATTGTAAAGTGCGAAGAGAAAGCACTTCGATAATTACTATGCACCAAGTAACTTGACATTATCAACACCATCATCATTAGTCTATCCGTACAATAGGCTTTATTAATATGATGATGCATCTAATACGATGCAGTGCAGGATGGGAGGGCAACAGTATTCTACTATTTGTATGATTATTGCAATGGATTTGGGGCATATTTTGCAATGCATACAAAGGCAGAGATAAGAATACAGGCACCAAAATGTATCAGCTACGAAATGAAATATCAACGGATGTAATCCATGGTAGAGACGCTTATGTACGTAACATCGGGCAAATAGGCGATATAAATACCTTACCATCGTCCATGTCAACATATACAAGCTTATGTAAGAATACAGTGTATTCATTTCAGACTACGCCATGATCGACGCAGCTAGTGTAAAGTTCAGATCGGGTGTAAATATCATCATGCGTATTGCTAATAATCGTTATCATCAACACGAGGTGATTATTGTCAATACCAATGTGATTACCACTATTATCATCACGTCATTACCACAATCACACCTTGTGTCATAGTCAAACTTATATTGTCTAGGTATTGCTATTCTGGTCTTTGATAGGCAAGACGTGGTTTAGTCCATGCTTAGTCTAGTGCAGTGCTTTAATATAGGCCTACTTACCCAACAGTATGGTAGCACCCAGAACCCTCATGGCGATTACACAGGTGAGTAGTTGTTGTCTCGGCTGGAAGAAAAAATCACGGACTTGAGTCGATTTCAGCTGACACTTGGTCGCTCTCACTGATGTCTCAAAGCGCACTTAACTTCCACGTCTCACTGGCTTCCTTAATAAGAATGAGTTATGCCAAAAACCGTCGCCTTAACACGCAACGAGGGGGCGGGAAGAATCGGAGACCTGAGCAGTACAGTAGTGGTTCCGGTTACTGTAACTGCTACCGCTCTGCATGCGCAGCTAGATATTAATACTCTATCTATAGAGTGATATGTTCTAGTATTGAACCTAAATATGTGTCGATTGTTGTTCTTTTATGAGTGTGTTGTTTGCCACGTTAGGATAGAGCCAAGTCCAAAGTCCACGTGGTGCATGAGACCGGAATGAGCATGAATATAAAAGAAAACTGGTCTCTTGAAATAAGGTTGCGTGACAAGGGGGAAGTATAAGTCCGCATTCAATTATTCAACAGCGTTCCGCCAAGAGGAGCGACATGTATTATTACTAGTAGCGTTCGTGATAACAGAGACAGTTGTTGGCAGTGGGATTCCCCGGCCCCGCAAATTGGCGGGAGTTTCCGTCTGCACACAAAGACTCAGTCGAACCACTTTCTGAAAATTCGGGTCTGTAAAACAAGACTCACATCTTGACAGGTCAGTTGTATAAACACTTTTAAGATAGTCTCTGCAGTTTCAGACACTGTCATTCAGACTGATTGACTGATCATATGGATCTACTACAACTTGATGTTTGATAAGGGTCTGTAGGTCAGACTAGACGGGCTATATCGTGTGCAGTACCTGCATCATCCATTTCTCAGTTGATCTCTGAACCCACGCGAACCTCCCACTGTAGTAGTCTCTACTTCAGGCGCAGAGATCGTCGCAACAATACATGGGACAAGAACTAATATTTCGCGTTTCTCCTCATATTAGTCTCGAGCACAAGCTACTCCTGTAGGCGAGGATGAGTATGAAAATTAAACATGTGAATAGGAAAAAATATATACATAAGCCCTTATTTTCAGTTTTAACTTCTTATGAAATGTAAGGGTACTATGGGGTTTTCTTGTATTTTTAGGTTGTATGGGGATTTTCAAACATTTTAATTACGGTCTTTCTTCATATCATTCGTTTGAACAATATCTTTTTTTTCTGAAAATGAAGACTATGAAGATCTTGACACAGCTTCACGTTCTACATAGTACCACCTTGAAAACCTGTTGAATAGTTACATTGAAATTAAATTGCTACACAGCAACAAAACCTACAATTTGTGCATTCTATTGAGATACTATTATTTTTTCTCTTATAAAGCACACTTCAAACTAAATGATACATCACTTGATGAAAAAATGGTAGCCCACTCGCCTCGTTCATCTGAATCTGATTATGGAATTACTACCATTTTCATTATCATAACAACCTACTTTGACTTTCATGTTTATTTTTTTCTGAACGAACCAGCCGAAGTAATAAAGGGTGAAATAGGGATAGAGAAAGGAGGAGAGATGGGGGTGGGGGTGGGGGGGGGGGGGGGGCAAACAGACAGACAGAGAGGGGGGATATGGGGGGGGGGGGACAGAGAGACAAAGAGACAGAAACAGAGCAGGGGATAGACATGGAGACACAGAAAGATACATAGACAGAGACAGAGACAGAGAGACAGGGAGGGGGAGAGATGGGGGGGGGGGGTGGGGGAGAGAGAGCCAAAGAGACAGAAACAGAGAGGGTGAGACAGTGATACAGGGAGAGAGATATAGACGGAAACAGAGAGATAGAGAGGGGAGAGATGGGGTGGGGGAGACAGAGAGATAGAGAGTGCGAACGAGAGAGAGAGAGAGAGAGAGAGAGAGAGAGAGAGAGAGAGAGAGAGAGAGGGAGAGACAGACAGGGGGAAGATGGGGGGGGAGATAGAGAGACTAAAAATGAGACAGAAACAGAGAGGGGGAGAGAGATATAGACAGAGAGGGAGAGATGGGGTGGGGGAGACAGAAGAGAGAGAGAGAGAGAGAGAGAGAGAGAGAGAGAGAGAGAGAGAGGGGGAGAGAGAGAGAGAGAGAGATCCTTCCACTAGGATAGTGATAGTACAATACTGTTACATACAATATCGGGTACAGAGCCATCTATACACAGAGTTTGGCCAACTCGGTTTCAATGGGTAACTACATGGTGCGTGCTGCTCTCTTGGGCAACAGATAAGACAAGAATGTGCGCAATATTGTTACCAAAATTGGCAAAAGTTGGTAAAAATCTGTGCTTTGCTACCATGGTTACATACAGTATCGCATAAGACCACACATCAGTAATTATTTTCCCACTGGCTTTTAAGTAGTACAAATATGAGAAGGACAATGATCATAACACATTTTCGAGTGCATGTGCGTCTTCATTGAGTCCAAAAAAAAAACAAGTAGGGACCTATCTGTGCTTATTTAACACTCTTTATCCTTATATAATAAAAAGTTGCTTAGATGTTCGCATGATTTTATATGAATATTTTTTAAATGACGATCAAGAACTTTTTAATGCTTAGTTCTACAAGTGATAAAACACAACAAGAAAAACGCATTACACATTTAATGGTATTGACATTGAATTTATTTATCGATAGTAAAATAAAAGGAAAGGGAGCAAGAGAAAGACAACGGGCCACATATCCCTGCATAGTATTGTAGTGGGAAGTCCACTCTGGAAATCATTAATCACACATACAACAACAATGATTGGCACGCCATGCTTCCAGACTCGACTGAAAAAATGAGAGCAACATTAAGATCGGAACAATAGACCAGGGGCCATATTCATGAAAGCGTACTAGCCTAGATGGTGCAAGGCATGTATTTTGATGCACTTTAGTAGCTAACTAGGCTTAGTAAGGTTACATGAATATGGCCCCAGGCCACCAGTGTATTCAGACCTTACATATCTTATGCATACTTCTGAGACAGAAGTTGCCCTTGACAAACTGAAAGCTTGCCAGAGGCTTGCCATGCATATCAATAACTAATGTACGCAAGATGGATTACAAGCTTAGATATGATATACAAAATGAAAAATATTAACAATAGGATAATACTTTTGTGAAATAGATTTTGCTATCTTTGTGTGAACCATCTTTTACAAAAAGAAAACAGTTCATTCATAATCAAATCATTTGGAATAATTCATGCATCAGGGTACATGGGGCTATAATGTTCAAAAATTTTGAGACAAAGGTTTAATTAGAATTTCTCATCTACTTTCTAGAAGCGGGATGGTCGTTATCTTACATATTCTGAGTTTGTACACAAATGCAATATCAGTTGCAATTTTCTAGACATTTTTCAGTTTTATCTGCTATACTGGTTAAATAGAAACATGTGTGCAAAGACCCTTCTATTAATAAAAATTACAGAAAGAAATCACTTGTAGCAAAAACAAAGTAACAGAATTTTCCTTTTCAATTTCGTTATTCTGTAGGCCTATGCCTATATACTATATCTTTATAACTTAGACGTTTAAAGGGATCGTTATCTTTTAGGTCCTTTCAAAACAAATTGAGATATCAGTATGAAAAAATTAGCACTAAATATGCAGCAAGATCTGTTTGTATTACCTTTCGATAGCGGGCAACATGGTCAACGATTTAATATCTATGCTATTTTTTGGGTACAATTTCTATTGTATCTTATTCATCGCATAATGTTATGTATCCATCGTATGTTTATTTAGTTGTAATGTTTGTGCTGTAAGAGAACAATAAGCTTTTATGTGAAAAAAGTGTATCTATTTGATTCTGCTCTTATGGTTCAAAATCAAGGACAAGTGTATAGTGTGATGCAAAATACCTAAATGTCTTCGAGCACCTTAGTCATCTTAGTGTTACAGGAACATCTTGCGGAGGCCACGGGTACGAAGACGAACAAATGAATCAATAAAACAAGAGCTGAATGTGACGTAATGTACAGTACATTGGTCCTTTGAAGTGATATAATACATTATATCCTACATAGATTCAATCCTGTAAAGTGATTGGTTCAAACAGCATCATGTGACCAAATGTATTTCAACTATGATGTTGCGTGACGTCAGACCTCGAAATAGTTTTCACTATACCAATATTCTGACGTCATTATTTCAGAAAATCTCGATATTTTGCTATCGATATCCGTCGATCGATCGTTTAATTTTTGTACTGAGCGGTATTGGTCGTTGATCAGCAAACATAAACAATGGTTACGCCCAGTGACGAGCCGAGAATCAATCTCGTTGAAGATAGGGATTTGGAGGATTTTGGAGGATGGTTGTAATAATTGTTAATAATAATAATAATTAATAATAATTAATAAATCAAATATACCATGCACTATTTTAGAAGTACCAGGTGAAATTATGGATTCCAAGGTGGCAGGAATAGTACTATGTTTTGTGGGGCGCAGCCTCAAAAATAGTACAGTATTCCTGCCACCTTAGAATCCATAATTTCACTGGAACGTCTCAGTGCATGGTATATTTGATTACTGGAAAGGAAAATCTATGGATGGGGCGGTAGGCTACATGGAAAGCGACTTCGCTCAGCCAAGTAGACCAAACAACCCGACTGTTACCATGGTTACTTTGAACTATTTACAATCATTACACAGTCTGTGATAGTGTTCCAAGCTTCTTTCTTGATGTCCACAGAAATCAAAGTATAAAGAGGGTTCAAACGAATCAGCTCGACTTCATAATTCAATTGATTTAGTCCATCCTTCTCCATCCTCATCGCTACACGGTTTAGGGCACAAAATCTGCCATGGGATGAAAAGAAAAGGAAAGTCGTTAAAGTAAGAACACGAGTTAACACATTCAGAATGACAGAAAAAAAAACTAAGAAAGACACAAGAGAGTGAGAGAGAGAGAGAGAGAGGGAGAGAGAGAGAGAGGGGGGGGAGACGGATAGAGATAACTCAATAAAGGAGAGTAACATAAGGGTTTGAACGGACAGAAGAATAATGCAGATAGAAGGGGAGAAAAGACACAAGAAATAAAACAATTTCTCTCAAGACACAAATAGATATGTCGTGGTACATGTATAGTAATTGCGAGCAAACAAGGCTTGAAGCTGCCATGTATAACTTATGACCGGAAGGTGCTATCCGATGAACATTGCAATGCATTTACTTACATTATGATGTGTCAATTTAAGTTTGATTCGACTTTTAACTTCTTTAAAATCATTTTTAATTTTTTTTTGGTTAACACCTAGTCAATAGATGAATAGATACGCACATAATTGAAATAAGAAAATGAAGTTAATTTTAAAGGGAAAGTCCTCCCTGAGGTAAAATTTGTTTTGATTATACCACCAAATGAACATATAAGTGGAAGTTTGACGCAAATCCGTCAAACGATAAGAAGGTTACGACTTTTTGAGAGTTACCATTTGTAACGTCACTTGCGAGCTGCTCTTCCACATGTTTGTGTGCTATATGATTCCATGCATTGCCCTTTCTCTGTTGTTTTTTTTTATTAAAATGAAAGAATAAGTCCTTTCCGTAGAGGTGTGCGTGTGTGAAAAAACACATGTCTTCCGATTTATCAAATGCACGACAGGTAAACTGGAAAGTAATGTTTTTGAGAAAATTTGAATCCCCCCCCCCCTTAAAAAAAAAAAAAAACATACGCAGAGAAGCTCAAAAGTGACGTCACAAAAGTAAGAATATGAAAATGCATAACTTAGTTATCCTTTCACGGATTTTGTCATGCCTTCATTATTTTGTTTTCTTCATGTTGCTGCTTTTTATTAGCCCGTTGTGTGCTAAACAGCATCTTGCCCTTGAATACTTGCGTATCAATGGTGAAAGAAGCTTCCCTTCAGGTTTAGCCTTTTGATGACGGCCTCAGGGCTTAATATGATTTACCCCGTCAGCGCAATACCCCATCAGCGCCTGGAACCAGACTAACCACAGTGACAGAGCAGGGGAGGGTCGCTTTCTGAGCGCCAGGAGTGTAGGCTTTATAATTAGTCTCTTTTTAGGCGCAAGGAATACAACTACTTCTCAGAGGCTAAAAGGCCCGTGGGATAACCCACACCCACAATGCCTTGTCAAAAGGCTACTTCAGAGTCTTGATTGTTACCTTTCGGGAAACGCTTCTGCTTGTGTTGCTTGGGTGTGGTTGAGGGTTTGGTAGATGCCCGTCTGTTCATCGCGCGAGAGCTTGTAGTTTTTAGTCTGCAGTCGTATTTTCAGGTCATCATCCTCACCGCCCCACCCCCAGTACACATTGGAGTAGCCATTTGCCTTCTTCATTTGTTCACGTGTCAGGCCCACCACCCCGTTAAACGAGTCCGGCACGAACCTGCACAAAGAAAATAATGTCATAGCTGTGTACAGACTCGTTCATGAGATGCTCTTTACATTCGGTCCTGCGCAGAAGCAGTGATGCGTACTCCAGTCGCAGAATGAGATATTTCACATAGAAGCAATAGAAGCAGAGCAAAACAAGTTTAAGGGGAAAAAAAGAACAACAAGAGGGAAATTCGATTGCGAGGATGTGTTGTCACAGCCGCCACTTAGTATTATTCTGCATGTCTTAAAAATTTTCATTTTCATTTTCTCTCTCTGAAACTGATTTCTGTACGTGTGTGTGTCTATAAGATAAGATAAGATTTTATTAACTCTATCGACACCCTCTCGGGGTATGAGAGTTCAACATATTTACAATGATATACAATAACATGAATACGTACAAATACATAAAGTACATGTAAATAAAGTACATAACTTCTTCAGTATTTACAACACCAAGCGCACGGGATTTCTTACAATTCTACCACTACGTGTAACTACATGTTCGTGACGCTGAACAGTAACATCAACAAAATCACTTCTTTTTGGTTCGTGACTAAAATTATTCATGATTATGTTAACAAATTTTACAAGTTTCCTCAACTGGCAAGAGTCTCGCATCTTAAAAAGTTTATCCATTTCTATAGAGCTAGGTCTACGACTACGTAATACTGATTTCTCTAAATATAACTTTCTCTCTTCCAAAAAGAAAGGACAAACAAATATATAATGGAATTCATCCCCTGTATCTGACAAGCAGAGTGTGCATATATCATCCTGCGACATGTCTGAGTCAAACCTATTATTATTCACAGGTAAACTGTGTGATCTACATCTGAATTTACACAAAGTAGTAGCATCTTTACTATTAAGAAACAGCAGATACTTTTCCAGTTCCAATAGGCCTTTAAACATTCTATAATTGGAACATAAGCGGTTACTCCACATTGTAGCTTTCCAATCCTGTTTAAAGATATCAGCTAGTCTCAACTTCAATGCCTTCAGTACCCATTCAGATTTAAATCGTAACCAATTTGATACTGAATTCAAGTCTTCATTTTGGCTCAAGCATTTTGAAAGACGGTAAAGTAAAAATGAGTGCTTGGTTTGTTCCCCTTTGATGATCTTTATCCAAAACCCAACCGACATGGTTTAGAATTACACATCGACCAGTTTCACCATAAACCATGCAGTCGGGAGTGCATTTATTAACATGTAGAATAGTTCTTAAAAACTTTCTGTGAAATACTTCAATTTGACTTATATTTTCGTATCCCCAAACCTCGCTTCCATACAACAAAATCGGTGACACCATACGATCAAATAACTCACATTGAGTATCTATAGATAACTGCAATCTCTTTGCTTTAACTAGTATACTAAATAAAGCCTTTCGA